>VDFB02271801.1:0-38591 GCA_007258455.2 Sequoia sempervirens
ATTCAAAACATCTAATCAAAATCTGAAAGTTCAAAGGATCAAAGAGGAAGCAACAATAAAAGACAAGAAAGGACTCAGAACAAGAATACTTTGGTTCAAAGGTCCGACCAAGACCTGAATTTCCAATTGGATATAAGGGGAAAAATGATGAAGGGGGAATCAGGAAGAACATGGACATTTGGACTTGATCTAAATGTTTGTCTGAGACTTGAATCCCTAAAAGGACATGAAAGAAAAAATAAGTGAGTGGGATTGGGGATTGGGAATTGATTGAGACCTTGGCCCAAATGTTCGTTCACAGTCTAAATATTGATAGGACTCAAGAAAGAATATAAGAAGGAAAAGGCTAACTCTTGGACATTCTACAAAATGAGTTTTTTACCATGGCTATATAAAGGAGTAATGCAACCACCTAAGGAACATGAGAAATGATACAACAATGGAATTTCTCAGATCAACCAAAATTGATGGGGAGCATAAAGGGATAATAAAAAATAATGCAAACTCATTTAATTTTGTAGGTGCTAACAATGGCTCTAGTTGGGGACCTGTGTCTCTTGTAGGCACAATGAGAATCTAGATATTGAACACTTGGAATACTGAGAGTGGGAGTGGGGGTGAATCAGTATTCTATTGAACCATTAAAACATTAGCCATCCAATTACCAAAGCATATTCAACTGAAGTAAGGAAAGAAATCATGAAAACATCCACAACATCACATAACACATGAACATCAGAGTTTTTATGTGGAAAACCCAAAATGGGAAAAACCATAGTGAGGGTTAGCTCACAATATATTATAAACAATTATAGTATATTACATAAATGCTCATTGTAGGTGGACTCACTGCCCATAGAGAAAAAGATAGAAGAGAGATGGGTGGCTCACAGCCTATTTTGAACTGTTACAAAAGCATCTACAATATACAAGAATACAGTTTCAATGAAGCACAATTACAAACTTTGCACTAATCTAGATCAACGCTCTGCTTTACTCTACATTCGCACAATTCTGATCTCAACATTCACAACTTATCTCTGCTTTGATAAAATTTGCATCATATATCTCACATTTTTAATTTCTCTATATCCGAAACACTAAAAACAATTAATCATATATATCAACATCAAGTGCAACATCAATTAGGTCGGCCTAATTGGATGCAACACACAAAATTCAACTTTCGTTGGATCCAAAATTATCACCCAAACTTCGCACAATTATTCAAAATTTAAAACTCCTTAAGATAGGTTGAGATGAACCTAAAGTAGATCTCATATAGAAGTGCAACAAATATTAATCCTTTGCATACACATCAAACATGTTAGGTCAACACATCATAGGACCTAAATAAAAAATCCTTTGATTGTTCATCAAATTCACTACACGTGGAACTCAAATGTCGATCCCACCTAGAATTCACACTCATCTAACACTTGGAAACTTAAATTCAACACCGCAACATCAAAGACTCATTCATAGAAAGGTGTGAAATCTCCCACACTGACACATTGTATAGTAAATGATTGTGAAATGCCAGAATGAACTATGTCACTCATATCTCCCAAAATACTTCACCAAACAATATGAAATCTTGGATTTAGAATCTTCTAACAATCACTCAAATTAGGTTAGGAACACATAGAAAAAAATTCCTCTGTGAAGTGGTGCGGACCCAAAAACTAATACACTGTAACAACTGAATTAGCAATACTAACACTTAGTCAAATAATTTTTATACCATTGAACATTCCAGAAAAAATCTTCTTGTATCAATGACTTCCTCAACACTTCAAAACATGTTAGAATTAATCAAAATAGTCCACAACAATGTTGACATCAATTAAAACATTGTATTATATTGCTATGTACATTCTCCATGCTCATGTTGCCAACAAGCATCATCAATGAAAATCTCCTCAAAACTTCCAACACTAGATCTCTAGGTAGCAGACCGAAAATGGGAACAAGGATCAAGATTGACATACACTACATCATAACAAACAAGGGCCATGATTGCACACAAGAACACAATAGGAAAGAACATATGATACAAAGGTTTAAAGAACCTCACCTTCTAGAGAAATGATGCTTGAGATATTGACCATGAACTAGTAGCCCCATGAAATTTCCATCCAGGCTCCTAAGGTAGAATATTCCTTGACCATATTCTTTAGTAATTTGATAGGGTCCAACCTATAAGGCATCAAATTTTTCATGTTTGTTTTTGTCTTCTAGTGTGGAATTCCATGAGGATAAGATTCCCAACTTGACACTCCTTCTTGACAACCTTCTTATCAAAAAAGTATTTCACCTTTTTTTGCCTCAATAAATTTCTCTTTGCACACCCCTTGTGGTTTCTTCTAATTCAATCAACTCATGAATTATTTTGGAAACAACACTTTCATCTTCTCCTTGAATCTGCTACAACAACTGGTAGACTAGAAATTCAAGGCTAATTGGAAATTTAGCTTCAGCAACATATACTATTTCAAATGGACACTTCCTAATAGCCTTCTTTTAGGTTACCCTATTTTCCCAAACAAAAAACTTAAACTTATTGTTTCTTGTTCACATGCATAGTATTTTTTATGATGTTCATGATGCATTTGTTGCTTGATTTAGCTTTCCCATTTCCTTTTGAATGATAAGATGATGAATGTGTTAAAGATATCCCATATTGTGAACACATATCCACAAAATCCTTAGATATGGAACATATTAAATTGTGAGAAACAACTCTTGATGGCACCCCAAACCTGGTGATTATGTTATTTAGCATAAATTCAATTTCTCTCTTCGAAGTAGCATTTCTTGTAGGAATTTCTTCCATCCACTAAGTAAAGTAGTCAGTGGCAACCAATATCCACCTGTACCTGTTGTTGGACTTTTTTACAATTTCCCCTATGAAGTCAATACCCCACTACTAGAATGGAGCCTCCACTGAAATGGTTGTGAGGGGAAGTGCGCCTATAAACTTTATCTTACTATAATTTTTTTCAAAAGCATCACATCCTTTTATAAACTTGGCCACATCCTTGAATAATTTTGGCCACCAATAACCCATCCTCATAACTTTATGAGTGGTGGTCTTTGACACATAATTTCCACCACATAACTTGTGGTGACATTCCTTTATAAATTTTGCTAACTGCTCCTCACTTAAAAATATCATGAGCACACCATCAAGGTTTCTCCTCATCAATTGTTCTTGGAGAAATACATATATTTGAGCCTCAAGATTAAAATTTCTCTTTTTCTTATCATTCAATCCAAGAGGAAAATTCATGTTTTCTAAATAAGAAATAATGTCCATATACCAAGGACAATCCTTCAATTGACATGGGATAAAGAAAGAGTCGAAGTGAACCTGGTGAATCTCAACAACATCTAGATTTGTCTTATCCATTAATTTTTCTAACCCCTAACCTCTAACTAATTTGATTGTTTGTATCTCCATTTCACACTCTTGGATCTTGTTGATCCATCTACACATTTTTTCTGATGCTTCATGTTGGAAAAAATATTGCTAACAACAATATGTGGCACAAAATTAGTAATCTTAGCCCATATAAGGTAAGGTGTGAGATTTTTCATAGCTTTTACAAGGGCATATGCATGATTCTCTATCACATAATAGTTCAATTCAACATCTCTCAATGATTTGTTAAAGAAATCTATGTGTTGTTCATAACCATCTTTATTTTCTTGCAATAGAACTGCAACAATAGTATAAAAAGATGCAAAAGAAAATAATTGGAAAGGCTTAGAATAGTTTGGACTTGCCAACATTGGTGCCTTTTTAAGTTCATATTTTATCTATAAAAATTAATGTGTTGATTACTCATCCCAACTGGAAGATTTCCCCTTCTTCAACACTTTAGAGATGGGCTTTGTTTTCTCAACAAAGTTGGGAACAAATCTTCATAAAAAGTTTATTTGACCAAAGAAAGACTGAACTGCTTCAAATGTTTTAGGCTGTGGAATAAGGTCATTAGCTTTTACATGCTCTATATCAATCCTCACCCCTTCCTTAGATACAATGTGCCCAAGAAGCTTACCATCTTCCACACCAGATATGCACTTCTTGGGATTCAAAGATATCCCATACTATAAGCATTTTTGGAAGACTAACTCCAAATGTTTGCAATGATCATTTTGATCATTGGAGTAAGCAATCAATTCATCTTGGTAGACAACCATTATATCGTTTATAAGGCCTACAAAATCTACATCCATAACTCTTTGAAATATGGCCCATGCATTCTTCAATTTGAATGGCATTCAAACATATACAAAATCTCCCCATGGTGTAGTGAAAGTTGTCTTGTGTTGATCAAACTCATTGACCACGACCTTATTGTAACTCGAGAAACCATCCATCATGGACATCAGCTCCAATCTTGTCACCTTTTGTAGCAAGTTATCCATGCTAGGAAAGGGATAGTTTTCCTTGAGGTACTTGATATTCAAATTTTTGAATTCCACATATAGTTTAATGTCCCCATTCTTTTATCTAACTATAACAAGGTTAGAAACCCATTCAAAATGTTTGATTGGTTTAATAATACCACTTTATTTCAGTTTCATCAATTCCTGTTAAATTTGATGGGCAAGAGTAGGGTTGATAGGATGCTTCTTTTGCTTGAATGTCTTTGCACCAAGCTTTAATGGAATAATATGCTTGAATAAATTTTCTTTGTAAGCCTTAAATTCATCATAAGACCAAGCAAAGAATTGTTTATACTTTCTTAATAATACAATCAACATTTTCTTCTGAGTCAGTTTCAATTTCTTACCAATGTAAACCATCTTATAAGATGATTAAGTTCCTAAGTTCACACCCTTTGTATCTTCTTCTTTGATAGGCTTACTCTTGGTCTTGTAACAATCAACATTGTCAAACATTCTCTCTAAAGCAACAAGACCTTTTGGAATGGTATTGTTTTTCAGCTGGATGATTTATTCCCAAAAAGAGTCTCTTTGCCTTCTTCATCTTTCTCCATCATGGAATTCCAGTCAATTTTTTGGTTTTCAAAATGATCAATGCAATTCAAGAACTCATAAATCTGTTGGTCATTACTGAAGACCTACCAATTGTATATGTTATTTGAAATACTAGGCCTAGTGAGAATATCAACCTCATAGTTGCAATGATGGGAAATGGAAGAAGCATCAAATGTTGAATCTAATACAACAAGCGCATCAACAACCACATTGCTTTCTTTTTCCACACAAGTGATGTTAAAAGAATCAAAGGCCTCAATAGTATCCCAAACAACATCCCTATACATTCTTAGGTTTTTTTCTTTTGTAGCTTAAGTTCCTCTTATTTGAATACCACAAGTTTAGAATCACCATGCACCTTAATACATTTGATTTCATATTTAGAAGCTATGTTTAGACCAAGTAACAAAGCTTCATATTCTACTACATTATTGGTGCACTCAAAGTTCAATCTGAATGTGAACTTGTAATTTTTCCCCTAGGGGACATCAATATAATTCCTACACCATAATCTTATTTTGAACATGCACCATAAAATCCATGTTCCAAAGTCCATCATTTTCTGGATGAAAATGTGAGGGAACCAAATAAAAATCAATCAATCTATTAGATTCATCATCACAATAGACTATCACATTACCAAGCTCTATATCAAGGTAGAAAATCTCATTCATGGGTTCATTAGGATTCTCTACAATGATCATCATTTTCTTTTCCTTGTGTAATTGGACATCTTTTTCACACATCGGGATGGTAGCATAGGATAAATCCATTTGAAGACTACCAACCACTAAAGCTACCCACTTCCTTAGTAACATACCCCATTTAGCTGGACAATCAACTATGATAATATCCATTGAAAATTCTTTATCAGGATATGCAACAAGTTGCACCGAGACATTATTAACTACCCCAATTACATTTACCTTATTTGAATCCATGGAATAACACTTACCATAGGATTTAGAAACTTGTAATTCTGAATCGTTCATAACTTTTAATGACATCACATTACTAGATTCTCTTGAATCTAACATATAGTTATGAACTAGCCATCCATTTATCAATAAGAGATGTATAAAATGGATCAATGGTCTAATTGTTACTAGTGGAGATGACACCCAAATGGATTTTAGGGGTCTCTTGAATGATGAATTTTTCTAATTCACAATTGGGAACATCTGTAACTTTATCTGGATGATTAAAAATAGTAGGGTCATTGCAACATGACAATATCCTCTCCATGTGCTCAGGGATCCTCAAAGGTTCTCTCATTGGCACTTGAACTTTTAATTGAATAAAAACATGAACCATGCCAATTGTTTGGTATGTGGGCAATGGAGTAGAAGAGGGGATTGTTACAACATTAGTATCATGTATGAAAGACATCACCTAATCATTAACATCAAATTTCTTTGCACTCACCACTTTTCCAATCTCCTCTACCACCTTATGTTTGCCACCTTATCCCAAAAGGTTGGTTGGTATGTCAGCCTCTTACATCTTTGGGACATATACTTTCTACTGGGATGCATTTGACAAATGCATCTTCTTTCTTGGTGGAGACTTCCCAACAAATCTATTTGTTGTTTTTTCTACATCATATTACTTTTTCTTTCCTTTATTCAATTATGCAAATGATATATTTGGAATGGTTGCACCATCAAATTTATCCTTGGCATCCACCTGCCTATTTTTGAGTTGGTAATCACTTTATACATGAATGATAACTACATTGGTAAGAACTTTGATATCCTCCTGATAAGGCTTTGCTTTGTTATACCTTTGTTGTATTTATTCCATGAGTTGTTTGCAATCTCTATTTGGAATCTAAAAGGGAACTTGATAGCTATCATAATAATTTTGAAAAAATTCCTCAACCTCATAGGTGTCCAACTGATTTACTAATTAGAATCATCATAACATTCAAGGGTACCCTCCTGCTCTTAGAATTCTTTCTCTTCATCAAGTGCAACTGTAACAAAACACTTGGATTGGTCACGAGGTAAGTAATATATATCACATCAAAATTAATATTGTTGAAGATTCATGTGATCCTTCCTCAAAGGATTAGGGGTGTGTCTCTAATTATATTTTTGGTTTGAGTTCAGTGGTGATGACTGTTTATCATTTCCCCTAGGTCTCTTGGACTAGTCATGCTTGTATGGCCTGTTATGTAACCTTTGACTCTCATTAAAATATGTAAGATTAATATTAGAGGACGTACCTTTTTCATTATTTTCCATCTTTTATAAAAGATCCTTATAGCTCCTATTAGTTTGTCTATTTTTCTTCTGCAGTGAGAGACTTATTTGAATTTTCTGCATTGGGTTTCAAAAGTTTTATATCAATTCTTTTTTTGTCTTTCCCAAGTGCCTTTAAATTAATTTCTATATTGAAATCTATTACATATGCCTCCCTCAAGGTCTGAGGGTTCTTATCTCTCAAGAGATAGCCTAACTTTGAATCAAATGCTCCATAATATGGAACAAGACACATATGCTCATTTGGCCTCACTTGGGGAGGTACTTTCTTCATTGTCATAACGAATCTATTGTTGAAATCAACAAAAAGTTCATTTACCCCTTTTTGATGGTGGTTAGCTCATGGATAGAAAACTTTAGATCCACTCTTTCTCCATACTATGATCGATAAACCCTCATAAACTCATCCCATGAGTCTATGCTACTATCTAGAAGACTCTTGTACCATTATTTTGTACTTTCTTCCAATGATTGCACAAAAAGCTTCATCAGAAGTTCTCATCTTCAATATCATACTCATCAGTGACATCTATGAAATAACTTAAATGGTCCTCACCAATAATAGCATTGTTACCTTGGAATTTTGGTACCTTTCATTTGATCTCAGATGGAATTGGATTAGGGTAATTATAAATACCATAAAAATCCAGCTATCTATATCTCTCTAATCCCAACGGTACTCTCAATGGGTAAAATATTTGAGTTTTCTTTCTAGGGTTAACCCTAACATTTTACATTATATTTTGATAATGGGGGATTAGGATAATTTTTTTGAACAATAGGCACTTGTTGAATTGTAGCCACCTGTGCCACATTTTGATCCTGGGTATTATTTTGTTGTTGTTTCATCAATAAGTATTGTTGAGCCAATTGGGCATCCCAATGTGTAATTAGTGCCTCTATTTCATGTTTCCTTTCTCTGAGATGATCATAATATAAATATGTTGATCTAATTCCCTTTCTCTATGGTCAGATTCTAGTTGAATGTTTGGTGTTAGCATCTTGAAATGGGGTTTCAACATCTCTTTCAAAATATTGAGTGTGATGTTTACCCTCTCTTTGATTTCTTAGTTGGATCCTAGTGTTTGTCTGAGGTGTGACTTCAAGCATACCCACACTTATATTTTTTGTTCTAGGTTTTGTTTCATTTCCATATATATTGTCATCATGCTGAAATTTCTTCCAGTAGTTCTAACCCTATTATCTGTTGAATCATCTAATGTGTATTGATCAAAATCCCTAGAATCATTTCTTCTACCTAAAGTATTCACTTTTTCATTATTTATTGAACTACATTAAAGGATACTTACTTGAATTTTTAGCTTTATAATGTTCATGTCACTTTGTTGCACTAATAGAGCTAGTGTTAGGAACTTCTTAGCCTCTGGAATGCTGATATCTATCCATTATTTATCTTTTTTCATAAAATTTTGGATCTTATCTAACATAGTCACCACTCCTTGAAGGAGAAAACATTTGAAACTAACATATTTTAGCCTTGAAACCAAAATCCAACATTTTCATGGACTATCACCAAAGCGTCTAAATTTTTTTGTTACAATCTTATCCCCAACAATAGTCACATTTTGTTGGCATAATTTGACAAGACTCCAAACTTACCCAAACAAAATATACAACTGAAAAACTTCTTTCGATACCAAGGGCTCTAAAAAATATTTGTTACATTTATATCCTTGACAACAATGTCATTTTGTTAGTGATTGTAGTTGTTGGTCCCAAATCCCTAAGACTTGATAATCATCCAAGTGACAGGGGTATCAAACTTGGAGAATTACCACAAACCTATATTTAGGTTGGGCATCTAAGGATGAATGACTGGGGTGGGTAAGACCTCCTTCACTTCTAGCTCTACAAGACCAAGGGGGGTATTCCTTAAGATGCCAAATTGATAATTTACAACTAACTATACCCACTACAAAATGTATCCCAATACTAGTGTCACAATATACCTATTTAATAGCTTGGATAGGTCAAGTTGAACATCTTCAGGTAATAGATAACTTACCATATCAGTGTCCAAGAATAAAATTATGATACATCCTTGTATTACTGTATTCATTTAGACATGGTAGTAAAACACAAATAAAGTAAAACTTTAAAGAATTTTTGATTTGATATGTTTGGAGTGTGTTCAAGTTGATAGGAGCAAAAACCAATTACAAACCAGTGCCTTTATCCATTGGGCTATGAAGTCTTTAGATTTAATCACATATGCAATAACTGAAAACAAGATAATGACTTAATCAAGTCACCACAAAAGACTATGCCTTTTAAGTTGCACAGGTAAGCTAGGCTCTACACATGCACTTAGAAAGGAAATATATGGTTGTAGAATATTAAGATATTCTACGTAGTAATCCTCGAGCATACCCACACATTTCTTTTATTATACTGAAAAGATACTATGAAAAAGCTTTACGCAAACTTTACAAACTATTAGCTAAAACACTAAATAGTTATACATCAAAAAATGTATAGCATACATGAGGAGACACTTTGCTAAGGTTTATTTTTCCTTTAGTCATCACTCTTTAAGTTTAAAAATGTTATTACAAGATTGGGATCAAACCTAAATCATTACAATACAAATATGTCTATATGCAAAACTAGATAATGAAACCTAACATTTCTTGTGAATACTTTCTTCTATTGGCTCCAAAATTACTTCTCTCTAGGACAAGGTCTAAAGAGGAAACTCCAACCCTTAGAATGATCACATAAGTGCATTTTATATCTCTACAAGTTGTGAAGGAAGAAAAGCCAAAGACAGGGCCTGAAACTCTAGCAAATCATATGCAGACATGTGGAAATCCAAATCTGAGAAGAAATCACACCACATAGGTCCCAACACATATGTCATGCCTCCACATTTATGAATCTATAGAATAGAGGAAAAACATCCTACAAAATTTACCATGAAACTCGGTCATAAATGACCTGCAGGTAGAAGGAAAATCTTTGTAACACAACAAGGAGTATGGGAGTCACTTTTGCATTGAAGGTGGTGTGAGAATCAATATAGAATATATCTCAACAATAAACAAATCTAATCTTGGTAGATAATAAGAGTACTTAATATCATCCTTGTAGCCCCAAGAATCAAAATTTTCATTTGAGAAAGTTGTTGCAACATAAATGGTGCAAAATATTAAAATTTCACAAAAGGTCTAAAATTCTATTCAAGTTCTGAAAACTCGATGGGAACAAAGCAAGAAGAAAAGGGAAGTCAAGAGTGAAAGTCCCAAATAGACTTGGACCTTTTGGTCCATTGTCTCAAATCTCATTGGGACCCAAAATTCCAACCGAATATATGAAAAAGAAGAGGAAAACACATCAGGATAAAAAAAAATCCTAATTAGAGTTGGACTTGAAGAACATAGGTGTGAAAATCCTATCGGGGCTCAAAGTCTCACTCGATAAAAGAAAGGGAAAGGAACAAAAGAATGATGTTGAAATTTGACATGGTTTTGATAACCACGTCAGGGCCCGACATGGTTGTGACAACTATGTTAGAGTTATCGTGCATTAGCTAATAATTAATTACTCTTTAATTGATTATTAGTCTAATTTATTCTCATGCACTTCAGCTAAACTTAGGAGTTCTTTATTCAATTAACTAAGTTCTTTTCTATGTTAACTGAAACGAGCTATTATTAGATCGTTATGTCTCATCTCATGTGATGTTGACACTTGTCATGATCTGATCCATTTCTCATTTAGGGTTTTTCTCTTATAAGCACTCAACCCTCATTGTAACTATAACTCAAGCTTTCATATCTTCTTGAGAGTCTCTTGCTTCTATAGCTTTTTCTTGTTGAGGAATATTGCATATATTGTTTACAAATCTCTTGTGTGGAAGGTGTTTTTGTTCGCTGTTTAATCCTGTGGCTCGTGGTTTTGTGCTTGTTTCACAATTCTAACATGGTATTAGAGCGTGGATTCATTGAACCCCTTCTCGATTCATGAGGTTTTTTTCTTCAACAAGGGTTATAGGCTTTAGATCTGAATCTCCTTTGTTTTTTTTGCAAATTTTGGAGATGGGTGAATTTTGGTGCATCTAGGCGTAAAAAGGATCTCACCATTAAATTTAGAGTCATTGAGAAAGTCAAATTTGGTTTTTGTTTTGTCTAATTCCTGACACCCCATCTGCGAGGGTTTGAAGCAGTTGCTTTTTTTTCCATATTTGGAGGGTAGTTGCATTTTCTAAGCATTTTGGTGCAAAATGGACCTCACCATTGGATTCAGGAGGCCGATTCCATGAATTTTGACTATAAATTTGCCTATATTTGGCATTGAGAAATTCTGAGGCAATTTTTTTTGCTTCAAAGGTCATACAGCCTGCGTATGGCCCTTCAATATGAATTTGAAAAAAATAATCAATTTTTTTTTTTAATTGGTCAACTTATTTTTTCTAAATTTCATTTTTTGAAATTTAAAAAATAAAATAAAATAAAAGTAGAGCCGATTATTTAAAGTGGGGCAGATTGTTTTTAATTCGATGCATTTATGGGGGGGTACCGCAGGTACCTACCATGGCAGGCATGCAAGCCCCTCGTACCCCACTAGTGGTGGCCTTTCTTAAACTTTTTTGTCAATTTTTTTATAAATCATCATCGCTTTCTTATTTCATCAGTGCTCCCAACACTTTTTTAGCTGACGGTAAATTATTCTGGCAATCAAATATTTTCCCAGCTAGTTTCAAATTTTCAATCGCTCTGCTCTTTTTCAGGCTGGTTTCTTTTTCTGGGCCCACAAGAATATTCTAGCACTTTTCTCATTTTCCATCAAACACATTTTTTACAGTAACCTAATCACAACGACATTTTCCAGCGAAGATTCCAAAATATTCCAGTCAACTATAGAGCATATTTCATTCGTCATTTTTTCCAACGGGGCCAACTTTTTTTCAGTGACAGAGAATATTTCCTGGAATATTTTGTTGACATCAACATGATGTCATGCTGATGTCAATGGTATGGACTATACCTTGGCCCCTTTTGACCCCTTTTATGGCCTTTAGGGAGTTTTTTTTTTCATTTGGCCATAACTTTTGTGTACAATATCATTTTTTGGCAACAAGATATCGTTAGAAAGCTGGTTGCACCAAAGTTCTAGTGGTGTGGGCCTCATTGCTTTATTTTGTTGCTGGTGCATTATACAACTTGTTGAAGTCATATGTATTTTTAGTCTCGAGCTCATAACTTTTGACTAGTTTCTCTATTTTATGTGATTCCAGTGGCGTTCTAATTGTCTTTCAGAGCTCTTCAATTCCATCCATGTAATTTTTCCAAATTGCTCTCTAGGTACATTTTATTGAGATTTTTTTGTTTTAGCACTTCGGTGAATTACCTGGACGTTTTCGCTCCTAGGAACCTATTCTTTGTGTGGGATGAATCGTTTTGTGCTATTCTATATGTATTTCCAGTATTTTTCCTATTTGGGCATTGTAGACATCTTTTTCATGCACATTCTTATTTTGTAGATGCACTAAGATAAAGTGCCATTCTGGTATATAATATTTTGGGGATTTTGCACATCCTATTGTGCCTTTTGTATTCACACTATGATATAAAGTGCCATGGGGTGGTTGATGTTTTCCTTTGGTTTTCCATCACACCTTTGTCAAGTGAGTGTCCCTTCCACGACAACAATGAATCTTGTTGATTCTTTCCTCATGCATGTGTGCATTAGTTTGCACACCCTTTTATTTATAGGTTGTTTCTCCTACATGCACTTCTTAGTTTCACACAATTTCAATGTTCCTATCATGGCTCTCCCTTTTCAATATTATGGGGGGGTTTCTACTATTGGTGTTAATGCTTCCTTGGGTTCGCGTTTGAGTGATCTACATATCTAGTTCTTGTTCCTATGCACTAGTCAGATGTAGCGTGTACCCTTGCATTTCAGTGAGATGGATCATTTACCATATGGACACTCTTGCATTCCTATCTCTGGAGGTTCTTCATTTGAGCACTTTATCAGTCATCTTTCAACAACAGTCTACAACTTCTTAGTTCTTCGTGATGTTCTACATGTTCCTACTTTTTTAGGACATTGTCTTGTTTGGAGGCTTCTTCAGTCTTTCACTTGGCTTTCATCTCTTTTTGGAGTGGAGTTTTTTCTATGGGGTATTCTCTATTTCTCCACATTATAGAGATCTTTTGTTTGTACATGGGTACCTTATTTGGCCTAGTTTGTTGGGACCCATCATGCATTATTTTTAGGGTTTTTAGCTACTCCCTAAGTTCATCTTAAGGGGGTTGTTAGAGTTATCATGCATTAGCTAATAATTAATTACTCTTTAATTGATTATTAGTCTAATTTATTCTCATACACTTAAGCTAAACTTAGGAGTTCTTGATTCAATTAACTAAGCTATTTTCTATGTTAACTAAAGTGAGCTATTATTAGATTGTTATACCTCATCTCATGTGATGTTTACACTTGTAATGATTTGATCCCTTTCTCATTTAGGGTTTTGCTCTTATAAGCACTCAACCCTCATTGTAATTATAACTCAAGCTTTCGTATCTTCTTGAGAGTCTCTTACTTCTATAGCTTTTTCTTATTAAGGAATATTGCATATATTATTTGCAAATCTCTTATGTGGAAGGTGTTTTTGTTCATTGTTTGATCGTGTGCCTCATGGTTTTGTGCTTGATTCACAATTCTAACAAACCACATCAGGGCTTGACATGGTTGTGACAACCACGTCGGGGACCGACATGGTTGTGACAACCACGTCGGGGCCCGACATGGTTGTGACAACCACGTCGGGGCCCGACATGGTTGTGACAACCACATCGAGTGCTGACAAGGTTCTTGAAACCTTTTGGACACCGGACAAAACCTTTGCACATAGAAGCTTCTAAGTTAAAAACTTAAAGCATTGATTGATAAAGCAAGTTTCAAAACCAATATCAAGGCTCAAAATGGTTTCGACAACCATATCAGGGCCTAACAAGGTTGTGAAAACCTTGTAAAGTTTTGATAAGGTTTACTTAAGTGGATTTGCAAGCAGGTTTCAAAACCATTGTCGAGGCTCAACAAGGTTGTGAAAACCTTGTAAATTCTCATTAAGGTTATTACTTAGCCTATTTGAGGAGAAAGAGTTTGAAGGTTTCATTGGGACCCGAAGTTCTAATGGAATAAAAAGGAAGTGAAGAAAAAAGAAGGGGTGGAAGCTCAAAAAAGTTTCATACCTTTTGAACTTAGGTTGGAAAGTCCAATCGAGACCTGAAGTTCCAAATGGATAGAAAGGAAATGGAGTTGATCAGGATCGAGAATCCTGATCGAACTTAGAACAAGAAAAGGGGAAAATAGGGTTAGAGGTTTAGAATGTATTTGGACCTTCCGACTAAAATTCCAAATATCCAATTGGAACTCAGGTGATCCCACAATATTGGTTTACATTTTTTGGCCAAACTAGACATTGAAATAAATTTTTTTAACTAAATCTTCACTTTTGGGTAACTATAGTGGCTAAACCGTGAGGAATTTGAAGATGATGCAAACTAGAGTTTCATGACATTTTGTCTATAGATTCTAAATATACCTTTTCAAAAAAATTAGAATCAAATTGCATTTCTTTTTCCATCTCCCTCGAAAACTAATTTGTTTTAGAAAACAACATTTTTTAAAAGTGACTCTCACCGTATAACGCATAACTTTTTTTCCATGAAGGATAAAATTCTAATTCTTCTGAATTTAGATTTTTAACTCTAATATCTAGTGCTTCCACTTGGTTAGATAGTTTCTTATTAAATATTTTTTCTTTAATCAAGTTTCAAAGTCAAACCAATTACAATTTAGACATAACGCAACCGTATAACGCGTAACTTCTTTTGTATGTATCAAAATTCAATTTTTTTTTTGTTTGATCAATGACTTCAATATCTGGTGCACTTATATTTTTCAATTTCTTTTTTTGATAATCTACTATTTTTTGATATGTGCAGAACAAAGAGCTTGATTTTCAATAAAAAACCTACATTCACAAGAAATAAAAAATAAATATAATAATAAAATTAAATTTATTTAAAATTATATTTTTTGGAAAGCTTATAATAAGGACTACATACTTAAAATAAAATTAAATTAAATGAATTCATTTGATCCTCCAAAAGGTAAATCAAAAGTGGTTTTTTATCAGCATTTTGATAGGTGTAAAGGAGACTCCATTATAGGTATGGTTTAAAACTAGTGGGGTTCTATCCAAGGGGGTTTGATCTAAGGTAGTTTGATCAAACCCTCTTCAATTGGAATGCTTTAAATTGAAATTTTTAAGGCTTAAATCATTATATTTTCTAAAAATATGTGATTTCAGCAAAAATCAAAATCTCCCAGAAATTGTAAACCACTATTGTGACAACACCCACTCAAAATTTTGAAGCATCAAGAGGAAGTGAGAACAAAAGACAAGAAATGACTTGAACCAAGAAAACTTTGGTTTGAAAGTCCGATCGGGACTTGAATTTCTGGTTGGATTTAAGGAGAAAATATATGAAGGGGGAATTAGGAAGAACATGGACATTTGGACTTGATTTAAATGTCCGTTTGGGGCTCGAATCCTCAAAAGGACATGAAAGAGAAAATAAGTAAAAGGGATTAGAGATGGGAACAGATTTGGACCTTGGTCCAAATGTCCGTTTGGGGTCTAAAATCCTGATAGGACTCAAGAAAGAAAAAAAGAAGGAAAAGGCTAACTCTTGGACATTTTGCAAAATGGGTTTTTTTTATCATAGCCATATATAGGGGTAATGTAACCACCTAAAGGACATGAGCAATGATACAAAAATGGAATTTCTTAGATCAACCAAAATTGATGGGGAGCACAACAAGATAATAGAAATCAATGTAAATTCATTGAATTTCAAAGGTGCTAACACAACCTGAAGGCTTGGAGTGACCTTCCAACATCCAAAGATGTGTTTTTGTCGGTTGTAAAAAAATTGACATTATCTCGAGCATGCTCCTCATGCATTTGCACGTTTTTCAATGTCACTTTGAAAAAACACCATGATAATGTTAAGCTCTCTATTAGCTATCTAGCCTTGTAATTTTTTTCACATTTTGAGTATGTTAAGGTTTTCTTCTTTAATTTCTTTTGTTGGTCTATCCATTTTTTTGTCAAAAACCAATGTTTTGTATTTTTCACTTTATTTTTTAACCGTTCATCAAAATTTCAAATAAATTACATTTTTAGAAACTAGACTGCATTATACACATAAAAAATTGATTTTTGACCATTTTTCAAAAAATTTAGGGGGAGCATGCTCACTTTTTTATTTTTTTAGGATGTGTCCACTTTAAAAATTAGTAAAAAATTATACATTCATTAAAAAATTAGCAAAAATCGGGGATAAACTACATGGTGTTAGCTAATTTCTCACCAAAGTGATTTTTGAAATACAAAAAAATGTCAACATTCTAGGGGGCACACCAAATGTTATGTTAATATTTTTTTGAAAAAACCCTAGACCAATTTGTGTGGACCCCCTTTTTGAACCCCTTAATATCTACTATATTTTTTAAATAGTAGTTTAGAAAGTAGATCAAAACACCACAACTCTTGTTTTCATTGCATCTTGAATTTTTAAGTATAACTATCTTTAATTTCTTATTCAAGGTCAATCTTTCTTGATTTTCGAAAAAAGTGGCCACTTAAGGCCCTTTTTATCCCTCATATTTTTGCACTTACCCATATATTACAAGAAATTAGCCAAACACAAAAGAAAACATTACAAAATAGACATATATTCACCTAAATACAAGTGAAATAGTCATTTTAATCAATTAAAGGCTAATGAAATAAATTGATAACTATCATTCTAACTTTACAATGTATTTTAAAAATAGTTAACTACCATTATCCTTTAGGACTTTGAAATTAAAATAAAATAAAAAATAGATGCCCTTGATGCCTCAGTGAGGTATAATGACCCCACCTTCCATTTATAGCCACATAGAAGAGTGCAATGAAGAAATGTATTTTTAAACACTAAACAAAAATAAATTGCCAACAAAATACATGACAAAGCAAGTATGAGGCACCATAGCATGTAGAAGGCCATTCCAACCCCAAAATTTAGGGCGCACCATCATTAGACCCCCTAAACCCTAAACCCCCAAATAAACAATACACAATAGAGAAGAAACAAGCAAAAAAAGAAAATTCTAGGGGGTGATTGCTTTAGTGAGGTATGACAACCTCACTTTCCATTTATAACCAAACAAAGGAGTAAAATGAAGAAATACCTTCTCAAACACTACATAAAAAAATAAACAATGGCTAAAACAATACAAGACAAAGAGGAAATGAGTAATAAAATAAAAACCTAGTGGGCCATTGCCTTAGTGAGGTATGATGACTTCACCTTCCATATACAATTAGACGAAGGAGTGAAATAAAGTAACATATTCTCAAATAGTAAGCAAATAACATTGGCCTAAACAATACATTTCAGAGAAGAAATGAACAGAAAAAAAACTAGGTGGGTCATCATCCTAGCGGGCTACAATGACACCTATTTGCAAGTAGATAAAGGAGTGAAATGAAGAAATGCCTTCTTGAACAATAAATAACTAATAATCAATGTTGTAATGAAATGAGTATACCACCAAAAAACCTAGTGGGTCATTGTCTTAGTGAGGTATGATGATCTCGCCTTCCATTTACATGTCTTCTCAAATAGTAAACAACAAATATTCAATGGCCTAAACAATACATAATAGAGAAGAAATGACTAAAAAAACTAGTTGATTTATTGCCTTGGTTTAAAGACCTCACCTTCCATTTCAAGCTAGATAAGTGATGGCATTGAACATGGCCCTCGAACATACCTCCACATCCTCTTGACATTCTCTTACTTCTGTAGCTTTTTCTTATTAAGGAATATTGCATATATTATTTGCAAATCTCTTATGTGGAAGGTGTTTTTGTTCGTTGTTTGATCATGTGCCTCATAGTTTTGTGCTTGATTCACAATTCTAACAAACCACATCAGGGCTTGACATGGTTGTGACAACCACGATGAGGCCCGACATGGTTGTGACAACCACGTCGAGGCCCGACATGGTTGTGACAACCATGTCGGGGCTTGACATGGTTGTGACAACCACGTCGGGGCTTGACATGGTTGTGACAACCACGTCGAGGCCTGACAAGGTTCTTGAAACCTTTTGGACACCGGACAAAACCTTTGCACATAGAAGCTTCTAAGTTAAAAACTTAAAGCATTGACTGATAAAGCAAGTTTCAAAACCAATATCAAGGCTCAACATGGTTTCGACAACCATATCAGGGCCTAACAAGGTTGTGAAAACCTTGTAAAGTTTTGATAAGGTTTACTTAAGTGGATTTGCAAGCAAGTTTCAAAACCATTGTCGAGGCTCAACAAGGTTGTGAAAACCTTGTAAATTCTCGTTAAGGTTATTACTTAGCCTATTTGAGGAGAAAGAGTTTGAAGGTTTCATTGGGACCCGAAGTTCTAATGGAACAAAAAGGAAGTGAAGAAAAAAGAAGGGGTGGAAGCTCAAAAAGGTTTCATACCTTTTGAACTTAGGTTGGAAAGTCCAATCAAGACCAAGTTCCAAAATGGCTAGAAAGGAAGGAGTTGATCAGATCAAGAACTCCATTGAACTTAGAACAAGAAAAGGGGAAAATAGGGTTAGAGGTTTGTGAATGCATTTGGACCCTTCCAACCTATTATTATTTGTTGGAAGGGGTGAAGCTCAAAAATATTTGAGTTTTCTTTCTAGGGTTAACCCTAACATTTTACATTATATTTTGATAATGGGGGATTAGGATAATTTTTTTGAACAATAGGCACTTGTTGAATTGTAGCCACCTGTGCCACATTTTGATCATGGGTATTATTTTGTTGTTGTTTCATCAATAAGTATTGTTGAGCCAATTGGGCATCCCAATGTGTAATTAGTGCCTCTATTTCATGTTTCCTTTCTCTGAGATGATCATAATATAAATATGTTGATCTAATTCCTTTCTCTATGGTTAGATTCTAGTTGAATGTTTGGTGTTAGCATCTTGAAATGGGGTTTCAACATCTCTTTCAAAATATTGAGGAGTGTGATGTTTACCCTCTCTTTGATTTCTTAGTTGGATCCTAGTGTTTGTCTGAGGTGTGACTTCAAGCATACCCACACTTATATTTTTTGTTCTAGGTTTTTTTTCATTTCCATATATATTGTCATCATGCTGAAATTTCTTCTAGTAGTTCTAACCCTATTATCTGTTGAATCATCTAATGTGTATTGATCAAAATCCCTAGAATCATTTCTTCTACCTAAAGTATTCACTTTTTCATTATTTATTGAACTACATTAAAGGATACTTACTTGAATTTTTAGCTTTATAATGTTCATGTCACTTTGTTGCACTAATAGAGCTAGTGTTAGGAACTTCTTAGCCTCTGGAATGTTGATATCTATCCATTATTTATCTTTTTTCATAAAATTTTGGATCTTATCTAACATAGTCACCACTCCTTGAAGGAGAAAACATTTGACACTAACATATTTTAGCCTTGAAACCAAAATCCAACACTTTCATAGACTATCACCAAAGCGTTTAAATTTTTTTGTTACAATCTTATCCCCAACAATAGTCACATTTTGTTGGCATAATTTGACAAGACTCCAAACTTACCCAAACAAAATCTACAACTGAAAAACTTCTTTTGATACCAAGGGCTCTAAAAAATATTTGTTACATTTATATCCTTGACAACAATGTCATTTTGTTAGTGATTGTAGTTGTTGGTCCCAAATCCCTAAGACTTGATAATCATCCAAGTGACAGGGGTATCAAACTTGGAGAATTACCACAAACCTATATTTAGGTTGGGCATCTAAGGATGAATGACTGGGGTGGGTAAGACCTCCTTCACTTCTAGCTCTACAAGACCAAGGGGGGTATTCCTTAAGATGCCAAATTGATAATTTACAACTAACTATACACACTACAAAATGTATCCCAATACTAGTGTCACAATATACCTATTTAATAGCTTGGATAGGTCAAGTTGAACATCTTCAGGTAATAGATAACTTACCATATCAGTGTCCAAGAATAAAATTATGATACATCCTTGTATTACTGTATTCATTTAGACATGGTAGTAAAACACAAATAAAGTAAAAATTTAAAGAATTTTTGATTTGATATGTTTGGAGTGTGTTCAAGTTGATAGGAGCAAAAACCAATTACAAACCAGTGCCTTTATCCATTGGGCTATGAAGTCTTTAGATTTAATCACATATGCAATAACTGAAAACAAGATAATGACTTAATCAAGTCACCACAAAAGACTATGCCTTTTAAGTTGCACAGGTAAGCTAAGCTCTACACGTGCACTTAGAAAGGAAATATATGGTTGTGAAATATTAAGATATTCTACGTAGTAATCCTCGAGCATACCCACACATTTCTTTCATTATATTGAAAAGATACTATGAAAAAGCTTTGCACAAACTTTACAAACTATTAGCTAAAACACTAAATAGTTATACATCAAAAAATGTACACCATACATGAGGAGACACTTTGCTAGGGTTTATTTTTCCTTTAATCATCACTCTTTAAGTTTAAAAATTTTATTACAAGGTTGGGATCAGTCTAATTTAATGCCTAAATTTCTTTGAATAAAAAATGGAAAGGTCTCAAGAGGAAACTCCAATTAGAATGACTCATTTTTATGTTGCAGTTGCAAGTAAACTCTAGCAAATCATACAACAAAATT
The DNA here is from genome assembly GCA_007258455.2 of Sequoia sempervirens. Lineage (NCBI taxonomy): Eukaryota > Viridiplantae > Streptophyta > Pinopsida > Cupressales > Cupressaceae > Sequoia > Sequoia sempervirens. The sequence goes on from VDFB02271801.1 coordinate 21,056, forward strand.
CTAAGAAGATCTGGCATTGTCATCAATTTATGAACACAGATGGGAAAAACATATCAAAATTTACCATCACTGGTCACCATATTAATTTTGTAAACAACAAGGGTTTCACTTGTCAATTCCGTGTGTATGATCAGTTAGAAATACCAACAAAAAAAAATCTAATTTTTAAAATTGTCTTAATTCATCTTGCCCCATGTGGCCATTTTTCTTTTAGAAAGTTGTTGCAACATAAATGGTGCAAAATATTAAAATTTCACAAAAGGTCTAAAATTCTATTCAAGTTCTGAAAACTTGATGGGAACAAAGCAGGAAGAAAAGGGAAGTCAAGAGTGAAAGTCCCAAATAGACTTGGACCTTTCGGTCCATTGTCTCAAATCTCGTTGGGACCCAAAATTCCAACCGAATATATGAAAAAAAAGAGGAAAACACATCAGGATAAAAAAATCCTAATTAGAGTTGGACTTGAAGAACATAGGTGTGAAAATCCTATCGGGGCTCAAAGTCTCACTCGATAAAAGAAAGGGAAAAGAACAAAAGAATGATTATGCAATTTGACATGTCTATCTGATTTCCCTTTACACACTAGCTCATCATGAACATGGTGGAGAAAAACATCCATCTCAGGCAGAGATCTGCATTTCCTTAAGGATTACTGATCTCTTTAGCCTCTTTATAACCATACTTTAAACAAACTTAGGAAGTATTCAAATAAAATTTTTTTATCTTTTTCACAAATGGAACATTATTTATAGATCGTCAATTCATCTGCATGTGATGTTACATTTCATGATACCATACAAGCAGGGGTTTTAGATCATAACGAATCACACCTACAATGTCTATATCCAATACTTTCCATTAATATATATATATATATTGAAAATCATGTGGATCACATTTAATACAATTCTAAATGACATAACCCCTATATGAGCTTCAACATCTTTAATGAAATGTTCATTACGTTCACTTAAATTTTGCATTGAGAAAGTCAAATTAGTTTTTAATCTGACATTGCTTATCATTGAACAGCATTCCATGAATTTTGAACAAAATTTACCTCTCCGTTTTTTTTTCAAAGATGCTAAACAATAAAAAAATGTTGCATTATATAATTTAAGCATTAATTTTGTTGGAAACTTTTGTGCTTGCAACATTTACAAAATTCATTAATGTTTCTTGAGCTACTGTTGCAACTGGATCAGCTAATTCATTGTCATTGCCAATATTTGTTCCATTCTGAGCAAAATCATCTTCATATGTATCATCTTCATCCTGCACAATGTCATAATGTCATATTATGCAATATATGGCAATTGCAACAAACAAATGACATTTTGGAACCATTTTCAAATTTGGATGCCACATTTTTTAGTGTAAAATTTGCAACATCCTCTTTAGACCTCCCAAAGGCATCTAACAACGCGGTTGGACTAACTAAGAACCTCCAAAAATGTGTAAAACCATTAAATGCATGGTGCCATGGGGACAATGGATACTCCCTCATATTTACTGTACTCCTTAAATAGATCTGCGCTTGGCTTGCCTATTTAATCTTTCATGCAACACACAGTGATGATTGTAGCATCTAAATCATTTACAGAGGCCATCCTAAGCATATACAATTTGTGTTTTGAATTAGTTTTTGCCTGCTGGCTTAAAAATTTTATTCAGCTCCACTTTGCCATTGTCGAGGAAGGTTGTGAAAATAGTGGTCATTGCACCATTTGGATTTGAAGCTGTTGCAAATTCCATCTGCTGATAGAAGGAAATGGATTATCAGCTCCTGAGAATTTTTTATTATAATTTTATTTGACTTTTGGTTTTTTTTTGGCTAACAATGAGCATAGCCCATCAAACTATCATTATTTCTAAATATAAAAAATTATCAAATTTGTAACATAAAAGTGACTCTGTGTATTCTACTTAAAGATTTTAGCTCATTAATCTTATTTTTTTAATTTTCAGAAAAATTAAAGAATTAGGTAAAAAATAATCAATGTTGACTTATACAGAAAAATTGACTGATCAATAATATTCAAAGGGAGGAACATACCAAAGGTAGCTCATTACAGTATCCAATAAAGGTAGATCAAACTCTTCAATGGGAAGTAAGTGCAGCAAGAAATTGTAAACCACTATTTGACAAACCCATCAAAATTTTGAAATAATGGGTGAAAATCTAACAAGTTTTTTTGATCAGAATACTATGCATCACATTTGGACATTAAATGTCAATCTAAAAACAAAAAAAATAGTCAGATTTGATTGGAAATGAAAATATGAAATAACTAACCTTGAATTATTGCAAATGGGTTTTTTTTATCACAACCATATATATAATCCACCTAAAGGAAGATGAACAATGAATTCAAAAATTAATTTACTAGATCAAATGATCTTGATTTAGCAAACAAGATAATAAAATAATTAAATTCTTCCAACAAAGGGTAACCAATTTAGGCTTAAGTACCTTCCAAATCCAAAGATGTGTATATGCCTTGAAAAAAATTGACAAAACGAATGCAATGCATTTGCACGATTTCCAATGTCAAGAGAAACAGAGATAATGGAACTCTCTATTAGCAAATTAGCCTTGTAATTTTTTTCATTTTATTGTTAAATTTTTTCAATTTCTTTGCATATCACTTTTTGAAATAACAAACATTACAACACATTAATTGTCTTTGCATATTAGTTGTCCAATACAAACATTAAACTACAAATTTCCACCAAAGTGTTTTTCCTTACAAAAAATGCAACATCTAGGGGGCACACCAAATGTTATGTAATATTTTTTTGAAAAAACCTAGACCAATTCTGTGGACCCCCTTTTTGAACCCCCCTTATCTACTATATTTTTTCCTAGTAGTTTAGAAAGTAGATCAAAACACCACAACTCTTGTTTTCATTGCATCTTGAATTTTTAAGTATAACTATCTTTAATTTCTTATTCAAGGTCAATCTTTCTTGATTTTCGAAAAAAGTGGCCACTTAATGCCCTTTTTATCCCTCATATTTTTGCACTTACCCATATATTACAAGAAATTAGCCAAACACAAAAGAAAACATTACAAAATAGACATATATTCACCTAAATACAAGTGAAATAGTCACTTTAATCAATTAAAGGCTAATGAAATAAATTGATAACTATCATTCTAACTTTACAATGTATTTTAAAAATAGTTAACTACCATTATCCTTTAGGGCTTTGAAATTGAAATAAAATAAAAAATAGATGCCCTTGATGCCTCAGTGAGGTATAATGACCCCACCTTCCATTTATAGCCACATAGAAGAGTGCAATGAAGAAATGTATTTTTAAACACTAAACAAAAATAAATTGCCAACAAAATACATGACAAAGCAAGTATGAGGCACCATAGTATGTAGAAGGCCATTCCAACCCCAAAATTTAGGGCGCACCATCATTAGACCCCCTAAACCCTAAACCCCCAAATAAACAATACACAATAGAGAAGAAACAAGCAAAAAAAGAAAATTCTAGGGGGTGATTGCTTTAGTGAGGTATGACAACCTCACATTCCATTTATAACCAAACAAAGGAGTAAAATGAAGAAATACCTTCTCAAACACTACATAAAAAATAAACAATGGCTAAAACAATACAAGACAAAGAGGAAATGAGTAATAAAATAAAAACCTAGTGGGCCATTGCCTTAGTGAGGTATGATGACTTCACCTTCCATATACAATTAGACGAAGGAGTGAAATAAAGTAACATATTCTCAAATAGTAAGCAAATAACATTGGCCTAAACAATACATTTCAGAGAAGAAATGAACAGAAAAAAAACTAGGTGGGTCATCATCCTAGCGGGCTACAATGACACCTATTTGCAAGTAGATAAAGGAGTGAAATGAAGAAATGCCTTCTTGAACAATAAATAACTAATAATCAATGTTGTAATGAAATGAGTATACCACCAAAAAACCTAGTGGGTCATTGTCTTAGTGAGGTATGATGATCTCGCCTTCCATTTACATGTCTTCTCAAATAGTAAACAACAAATATTCAATGGCCTAAACAATACATAATAGAGAAGAAATGACTAAAAAAACTAGTTGATTTATTGCCTTGGTTTAAAGACCTCACCTTCCATTTCAAGCTAGATAAGTGATGGCATTGAACATGGCCCTCGAACATACCTCCACATCCTCTTGACATTCTCTTCACATGGAAGTCCAAATTCTTTCCATTGAATCCCTTCAAAGGTATGAGAAAATGAGATATGAAGTTAATAGCTACATGTGAAAAATTCAACAAAAGTTTTAGGAAGAAGGCAATTATTGGTGAAATGATGTGTATTATTTAATGTTGCATGCTGCAACATTGAAGATGACATTAGTTTGTATCCATATAACATCCCGTACATGCATGCACATAAGCATAATTACTAAATGCTGAGGGATGGAAGTTAAGTGTGGAGTGGCATTGGGTAAATGTGTTGGTGTTTGATTGAAATGTGTAATTTTGCATGGTGTGAACATGTTGATGGGAAAAAATATCGATTGACAATGATCTATCATCATGGGTCCATGTGCACCACCTTCAATCAACCATAATTTTGAGAAAAAAATAAGGGTTTCTACTTGTCAACCTCCTCCACATGTATGATGAGTTAGACACCCCTCAAAACAATTTTTTTAAATTGTCAATTTCACTGCACATGTGGCTATTTATTTTTGTTGGCCTCCATAATATGTAGAAGTTCATGCCAACATTGAAAATTAGGGTTTGTCACTATCAAATCCCCACCCCTAAATTTATGTATACTTGATTTCCAATTGCTTGATAATTTCAAAAGATAGCTTTTAGAATCAACTACGTATTTTTTGAATTGATGTTTTGGATCACACCCATTGATCCATCACCAAGAAGATGAGAGTGAAGAATTGTAGACATGGTCCTAAAAAAAGGTAGGGGTGCACATGACTAGGGAACTAGAGAACAAGGGACATATCTGTGTAAGAGGGGTTGAGGAAAGAGAAGGAAATTAAAGAAAATGAATAAAAAACAACAAAAATAAACATAATAAGAAATAAAATTTATATGCAAATTTATATACATGTATGAAAATAAGAAGATTAAATGTGAATATATCGCTACTTAAATGTATGTACATATATAAATATATATAAATATATGCTATTCTAATTGAATGTATATACAAATATACCAAAAATATATATTATGTATTGTGTATCCATATACAAATATACATATATATATGGAGATAAGTAAATGTATGCTATCAAGATTACGCACCGCCAAATAGGCCTTATCTTGAACCCTAAGTAGGCCCAAGTTGCTGAATGAATCTTCGAAATAGCTAGACTGATGTTAGAGTTCTCCATTTTTTCAACCTTAAGCTTTCTGCTCTTGTCTTCATTCTCATCTCATTCTGTTTTACAACATACAATGGCCTTGACATTTTCTGGTTTGGTTGTATCTCCAAGTAGATACCCAACTTCATGCTTTCATTTCCCAAAACTTTCACTAAGAATATCATGTAATGTCATACCCATTTCCCAGGTGAAAGCAGCAGGAGTGGAGGCTAAAAGAGAGCGCCGCCACAGTGCCATGAAGCTATTCTTACTTGATGAATGTGGGCTTTCTCCCTCGGAGCTGCCAACAGTAATGAGCAAGAACCCCCAACTCTTCAGATGCAAATCCACGGACAGGGCTCAACAGGCACTTCAGCTATTCAGAGACTCTGGATTCACTCCTGACCACGTTAGGAAAACCATTCTCAGAGACCCATCTGTTCTTGTACGCCCTGTTGATGAGCAGTTGAAGCCTAAGATTGATCTGTTGAAAAAATTAGGCATGGCTGAACAAGATGTGGTTCATGTCATATCCCAGCAACCCAGAATTCTGAGTGGAAGTTTAGACAAAAATTTGACTCCCAAAACCTTATTACTTCTCAAATTGTTTGGGTCTAAGGATCGGCTGCATAAAGCTATCAGGAGGAGACCTGGGATTCTTATGTATGAGTTTCAGACATTGCAAAAGAAAATAAAGATTATTGAAGACATGGGCTTGTTGGAACACCAGATCCATGAACTTCTTAGAAAGGAGCCCATGTTCCTTTGTTTGTCTAGAGGTAAGATAGAGAAGAACATGGAGTTCGTGACAGGTACCCTGGGGTTACACCCAAGCATTGTGGTTAAGTATCCTGTGTTGCTAAGCTTCAGCGTGCAGAAGAGATTGAAACCACGCTATAAGGTGATTAAATATCTAAATGCATTGACACCTCCCAAGTGCCATAATGCCAGTCTTGTTTCTTTGTTTTATTGGAGCGAGCTGGATTTCACCATGAAGTTTTTGGAGGGCAGTAATGAGCTCATAAATCTGTATGAAGGTTACAAGGAGTCTTTGGATGTTTGAATCACTTAAAGGCCTGTCAAATCTTCGAGGTTGATCTCATGTAATGCGTCTGTTCTTCCTGTTAATAGAGAATATGTTCTTATCCATCAAATTTATAACTTAAAAACATTTTGTCTGAATTTGTAAGAATTTTACAATTTTCTTTCATTTTCTCTGCTATTTAAATAGGGCAAATTATAATTAGTATCAGAATATTGACTTAAAAAAGAGTGTGTATAGAAGGTTTTATCATACTAGGATATTTTACGCGGAAGGCAAGTCCAATTTGAACAAGACAAAGCTAAAATGTTCAATCAACGGTATATATCACATAAATAAGTTTGGGAGATGATTAAAACCATGGAGCTGAATTGCCAGCGCACGTGATACAACCATTTTCGTTTGTTTTTGCCCGCCTCCCACGATGATGCTTCAGTCGTGTCCATCACCAGGCGACCTGCAAAATCTTCAAGCAACGTGTCTACTAGCAGGAGGGACGCATCCTAGTTGAGAGGGGAGCTCAACATGTCGTCAGAGTTTTATTTTGGGACGAAATCTTTTCTTCTTGCAGACAACTCTATAGATCTGTCTCCCTGTGTTTCGGTGAGCCCCGCCAACAAATATCTCCGTTACATTTTATTTTCACTAAAATTTTCTCCAATGAAAACCATTTCTTTGTTTCTCCTCACGTATTGAAATGTAGCAGAGCGGTTGAAGAGGGGTCTTCCCACTTTCTTGAGAGAGCAGCTGAAGAGGGGTCAACTGCAACTGTGTCTATCGACATAAAAAATCTCAAGGGTTTGGAACTTGTGGAGCAGGTAAGGTCTTTTGATCTTACTGGGGCTATAACCCAATTTTTTTCTGGTTTGAATTTCATAGGTTAGGGTTTATAGGTTTTCGGTCCCTAAACTAACGCCTGCAAAAGCCTTCCACATTTTTAAAACCAGACTCAGCTGTTCCAAAGTCTTAGACCAAAAGATTTTGAGTTGACAGTCTGCCCGTTTTAATGGCAACACTTATGATTATCTCCCAAAAAAGCTTTTGGTCTTACAATCTTTAGCCAGACGAAATTTGTATATAGGCAAACATTTTGTGAGAAGCGTACTTACACTCTAAACCTTCTGTTAGAAGTTTTTTTTCTTAAAATTATTTTGGAACATATCAGTATTTGGCTTTACAATCTTTAGGCATGTGATTGCAGGATATGCCTAGAATATGGGTATGGCAAGGAAGCTCTGCAACATTTTGTTCAAATGCTTCAGGCAGTCCTGATGACAGATTTTTTCGCCTTTGCTAGCATTCTCAAGGTGTCTGCCAGTTTGGTCATTTTGGAACAGGGGAAGCAGGTTCACACTCATGCCAACAAAACTGGAGATAATTCAAATTTTTCTGTACACAATGTATTTGTTACTATGTATGTCAAGTCCGGTAGCATAGAGGATGCAAGACAAGTGTTTTCCAAAATGGCCGAACACAATATTGTCTCATGGAATGCAATGCTTGCAGCAAGTGCTCAACATGGACGTGGCAGGGAGAGAGGCCCTGCTACTCTTTGAACAAATGCAAGAGGCGAGTGTGCATCCAGACCACATAACATTTATTGGACTTCTCTCTGCATGCAGCCATGTAGGCTTTCTAGATGAAGGATGGAAGTACTTGATTTAATGCGTAGATAATATGGCACATACACCAAGAATGGAGCACTATTCCTGCATTGTTGACCTTCTCTTCAGCTTGATCTTTATTCATCAAAGCATCATTGAAGGAGGATTGTTTCCATATATTGTAGTTGGAAAAACCTCTGGTAGACATGTATGCGAAATGTGGAAACATAGAAAAGGCGTGTGTACTGTTTGACAGAAATTCACAAAAAGAGGTTATCTCATTGGAACAGGATATGGACATTCATCAAAGCATAAAGAATAGAGGACTTCTATCAGATGTTGCAGTTGCAACTGCCCCGGTGGACATGTACACAAAACGTGGAAGCATAGAAAAGGCAAACTGTTTGACAACATACCTCAAAGAAATGTCATATCATGGAATTCAATGATTACAGGATATGCACAACATGGATTTTTGCAAGGAAAAATCTTTGAATTAATGATCTGGAACATATCCTGACATTGTAAGCTCTTGTGTTCTATATGCATGCAGCCATGCAGGTTTAGTGAATGAGGGTTGTACATACTTCAATTACATGAGTGACCCTTATTGCATTACACCTACATTGATCATTTTGTTTTTTTTGCAGAGGCTCTTTCTCTCAAGATACAAAGCATTATGTATTTCCATGCATACCGAGCACTCTCCGTACAGCTGCCAAATGGTTGGTTGATACAAAGCATTATCCATGCCCGAGTTCCGTACAGCTGCCAAATTGACCAGTTGCAAAAAGTTTATGATGATTATCAAACATAAATCTGTAAAGAAATTTTTTTATATTTTTTAAATTAAAGTATATAAAGAAAAAAAATTACATAAAACATTCAAACTAATTTTTACTATATATATATATATATATATATATTTACTAACAATAAAAGATATGTAAAATACATATTATTTAGAACAACATACTTTGTAATTATTTATACTAGCACTTGTACCGAAAGGAGGTGCAATGGTTACGCCAATTGTTTTTTATATTAGTTTGAGTCAAAATGAAACACATGTTTAGAATAGTTATTTGCATAAAATATGTTCCAAACTTTTTAACTCAGAAAAGAATTAATTTCAAAAACAAGGGATTGAGAGTCATGTACATTAGACTCCTATTGTTGAGGTTCCTATTGTTGAGGTGTGCACATTTGATTGCATTTTTTTTGCTTTATAATACATAGACTTCTAAAAAGGTGTAGATGAGATTTGCATATTTATATTAGAATTGTGGTTGTTGAACACTCTGGATGGCATGCTGTCTACCAACAATCTGCAATATCTTCTTCTGAAGATTCTTCCATTAACTGGACATTGAAATTGTGGTTGTTGAATACTCTAGTTGGCACGTTGCCCACCATGAATCTGCAGTTTTATGTGATTCAGATTCAGTCATATCAAAACAATAAAATAACAATATATAAACATTAATAAATTCCTTTCATTAATGATCAAAAGGGAAACATACAAGATGTGTTGAGTAGTCCATAGTACAACATAGAATTGAAAGTCTTTGGTGGGATTTATGTTGAGTAGTCCATAGTACAACATAGATTGTAAGTCTTTGGTGGGATTTATGTTGAGTAGTCCATAGTACAACATAGATTGTAAGTCTTTGGTGGGATCATACCAGAGGTAAATCCTCTGCTCTCTGTGACCTTTACCACAAACTCAAAACAAACTGAAAGTCTAGTTCATCATGGTTTGATCCGTCAGAAGAAAGCTGCAATAGAATTCATCTTAAATACCGTCAAACCTTCCAATGTTCCACAAAGTCATCTTTTTGGGGGATGAAGGAAACAGGGGATGTGATTTGAATACGGTTGTAACCCCAAGTCCTAGGAAAAAAGGCGTAGAAAAAAAGATTGTTGTACCTAAAATAATCAAAATATAATAAGTAATAAAAAATAGATTTAACACAAAATCCATTTAACAGTGAAGAAATTTTTGCTCAGTAATAGTGGTAGACAAAATGTTAAAATAATAATAATGATACTTCTCTGCTTATGGACGGTGATTTACCTCAAGATTCTGCACAAATTGTGTCGTGGTGTCAACAATGCCGATGACAAAAGTTGTCTTCGTGTTGTATGAATTCTTGATATCAGGCAGTCTAATGAGCAATGCTAGGGTTTACGGAGTGATCCAGATTGGTGTCCGTGGCCTGGAATATTAAGGAGAGCATTGACATGGAAGAAAATCCCATCAGAGTGATAGACAACTACATTGAGGATAGTAGCTGACTCTAATGCTAAGTGCAGAATATGATGGCAAGTTCAATCATTCATGGACACTTGGTTCTAACAATAGTGCAAGGCAAGAATTTGATCATAAATTCAATTTTGGTGGAGTAGTTTGGACCCTAATACCAAGTTTGAAATATGCCACGAGTTCAATCTTCAGGTAATCATCACATTTGCACATAATTTAGGTTGTAAGAGTATGATTTGAATAGATTAATGTACATGGGAAGATACATGTGTGTCTACTGCAAATAGTGATTTGCTCAGTGCTTACATTGTGAAAATTCATGGCACAGCATTTGATTGCTTGTTTAGGAAAACTATGACATCTAGATGTGAAGCTAGGTGGAATAAGTTTGATCCGGTAGTCACTTTGGTTCACAATGCTTGAAATTACAAGCAATAACTATATACTTGAAACACGTAGTTCATGAAAATCATATAGGTTGGGGTCACTGGTATACTTTGGGCATGCTTCCAAATGTTGGTTTTGGTAACCTTTTGATCACCTCTTCATCTAGGAGTGTCAAAATTAATTTCTATCATGCCATGCCCTAAAATTTATTTAATTACTATTAAAACCATAAATTTATTTATTAGTGTGCAGATGGGCACCTCTTTTGTATTAAATGTTTAGAAAATCATGCGGAAGAATACGCATCGGGAGGTTTTGAAACTTGTGCTTCTTTATGCTGCTTGGACACTAATGGCTGCAAGGAGTTATTTCCTTTGTCAGAGGTTTATTTTCAAACTGTGGACGTGTCTTCATAATGAGAGTTGCTGGTGGCTAGGTGGCATTGTTGAAAGAAGTTCATGTGCCTTGTCTCTGCTATCAAATTTTGTATACATGCCTAACAAAACAGTTTTCCTTAACAAATTTTGATGTTAATGCAGTTTCAACTATTATATCTAGCAAAAATCTCCCTTCTATTATGTTTTGACAAATCTCCATACCCTGTTCTAAAGCTACCATTTTGGTACAGGCAGGGAGGATGCTGTTAAAGGTTGTGGATTTTGGCTCAATTGTGTTTACTGAAGTTTCTAAAGCCTTTTCAACATATCCAAATGGTGAATTTCCTGCAATCATTGCATCAATTTTAACCTGTACAAATGTAATCCTCTATCACACACAAGTGGTAGAAGAAAATTGTGGTGTCAAGCAAGATTTATTGATCCTTCAAATATATTATTTGTTGACATAGACAAGCCACCAAATTTGCAGACTCTAATAATAGGCTCGAGCGTTTTGGCTAGAATTTTATTGTCTCTGTACTTTGGCTTGAAGGTAAGCTACACCTATATTTTGGAAACATTTTATAGCCAAATGTATGTGGAAATTCTATGCTTTTTAATCCAATCTTATTCTTAGCATGGATTATTGATACTTTTTCTAGAAGTAGTAGCATTTCTGAAATTCTGGATATGGAGTGTTTGTAAAGAGTAATATGAATAATTTACAATGTACAGGGCTATGAATGGTGAATAGGAAATGGTTAGAAATATCTTTCCCACGACTTTGTGTAAATGCATGAAATCACACTGAAATTATAAAATGGACATGAATAATTGCTACATGTTGGCTAAAAGATTTTGGCCCTGTTCAAATGCATGACGTTTTTAAGTCTGAAATATAAATACCATGATGAATTGAAGAGAAATATTGTTCGAGTTGATGATTTTTAAGCTTCATAGGGGCTGCCTTTAACAGGGATCACGCTCAAGTTGTGGGTTGCCTTATTAGGGCGGGGGACTTTAACTTGGGACACACAAGTTTGTGAACATGGATTAAGCTTAAATATATCCAATAATTTTTGTTGTAAAAATGATTCACATTCAAATGTACCTCAATTACCATTGCATCAAAAGCTAGCTACATGTCCATAGACATATTATTGTAGTGTGGGATTTGGCTCGACATTGCAGAATTATGCATAGAATTATATGCTTGAGGAGATTCTTACCATCTCTATTTTTAAATTAGCACTTTATTAATCACCTATTTTTAGTTGTTAATTGATATTGCGTGGATTTAGGAGAATGCTATTCTTCTGCATACTATCATGTGAATGCCATTGTAGAGAAAAGAAATGCCAGTACATCCAAAAAAAGGCATTAGGATGCATTAGAATCCAATTGCCCTTGACATCACCATTTCACAAGTGATTTATAATATAACCAATTGCAGTTTGAAAAGTTTATGATGATTATCAAACATAAATATGTAAAGAATTTTTTTTAATATTTTCTAAATTAAAGTATCTAAAGAAAAAAAATTACATAAAACATTCAAACTAATTTTTACAATATATAAATATATATATTTTTACTAACAATAAAAGACATGTAAAATACATATTATTTAGAACAACATACTTTGTAATTATTTATAATATAAATTAAAAACAATAAAATAATATTACAAATGAAAACCATTTGAGATAATAAAAAAAATATACAAATTAAATTTGTAAAAGTAAAATTTAAATTTAAAAAGTTGAATTCTAATAAAAAAAAATAGTTAATAGAATTCTACAAGAGAACTTAACATGCCTAAAAACTGTTTAGATCAAATTCTTGAGAACTGGAAAATTATATAAGAAAAGTTTCATCTAATGAACTTGTAACATAACCCAACGTGTAGAATTTGAAAAACAATCTCAGATGTCTATAACAGTAGTGAAGAAAGAGAGGAATTGAAGTGAAAATAGTTGTATTAGGAATTCAAAGGCAATAACAAATGCCTTAAATAGAAGTTAAGAAAGAGAAGAATTGAAGCAAAGATACCTATAGTAGGGATTGATAATGTAGTGCAATAGTCCTCATTGTTTTTTTATCATAAACCATATTGTGAAGGAGGAAAAAGAATTATTTCTCTGCCATCTGGAACGATTATTAGAGTTGTTAAGAACCTTTGAGTGTGCATCAATTGCCACATTGTAACAAAATATATCTCCAAGGTAGTTGCAAGAGAAATTATTATGAGATTATTTGTTATGCTCAATGAAACAATTTGAAAAATTGGCTTACACTATAATAATGTGCACAATGTCAAACATTCAATGGTTTTATTTTCAATTTCTAGAATTTTGTTTTGTTTTTTTTTTTTGAGTATTTAGGAATCTAGACAATTTTGTTGGCTTCATAAAATTAAATGTATAAATTGTAATGTAGATCATTGTTTAAATACAAATCTGTATATTTGGATTTGATTGTGTTGAAGCTTTTTTCATGAATGTTTTAGTTCACACTCTGTGATCCATCATCAGGATGGTAGAAAACAAAAGAAAAAATGATGATCCTCTTGTATTGTGAAAATTTATTATCATTAATATATATAGACCTATTTTATGATGATATGCATGTTTCATTAAATTGTTTCCACCAAACATGCATATGTGTGAAATGAAAAGATGGAGGAGGTGAAGAAGAATAGGAAAAAGACAAAAGGTAAGAAACACTTAAAGTAAAAGAAAAAAATGTTTGACAAGCAAGAATGAGAGGTCATATTGTGAAGTTTTTTTTTGTTTACATTAGTCATATTATCTCTTCCCATTGTTAGGTCAACCATTTGTGATTAATTACGTATTCCAAATTATACATTCTAGATTCAAGGTATATAATTTTATAGAGGTGCATGTAGATTTCATCTCATTTATAATTAGATATTTCTAATGTTGCTTCACATCCATTTGTCTAGTAACATAGCTATTATTGTTGGGGTTGTATCAATGGTCTCTTCTGCATCCAAAAACCAACAAATGAAAAGCAATGAAAATTCAATGGTCCAAGTGATTTTAAAAATTACAATCGTGTTTATGTTGTAAATGACACATATACGTGCCATTTGAAAAACTCAAATGATAAGGTTTACTGATCGTTGTTAGAGAGAAAAGATAAACATTTGTATATTTAGAAATAAAATCACAATTTATACTAAACTATAGTTGCATATTCATGGTATTACAAAATTGTGTACATGATGATATTTATAAATTGATATTAATGAGACCCAAGTTTGAGGATGGTTGGGGGAGAGCTAAGTAGGGAATTTTGTTTGTCATTTTCTCCATTCCTTTTTCTTCCAAAATCTACTCATTTTTCCTCCTTAGCATCATTTTTTTCTTTGTCACCTTTCTCTCTCACTCTTTCCCCCTCTACCTTTATCTCCCTATCTCTCCCTCCCCCTCTATCTATATCTCATTATCTCTACCTCTCTCTCTTTTATTCACTCCATCTCTCCTAATTGATATCTCTATCTCTCTCTCTCTCTCTCTCCCACCATTGCCCCCCCTCTCTCCCTCTCTCCCTCTCCCCCTATTGCAAACATAATATGAGCTTGTTGGTAATGGAGCCTGATTTTCTTCTTAGTTCAAAGGTTTTCTTTCAATTGTGTTTGGATCCCTCTAAGTGGATGCATAGTTTATTTAAAGTTGTCTCTTCTCCATTTAGACCTTCCTACCAATTGCCCTCATGTACTACAAAAATATGTGCCAAAAAAAAAGCCTAAAGTACTCGCCATGTAGATAACAATTCTTTAATGCAAATCCAACATCATCCTTGTAAATAGTTTTGACTTCCAATGAAAAATGAAGTTATATTTATGAATTTGAATATTCATTAGAAGGTATATCTCATTCCTTGTATTTTCAATGAAGTGTCATATTATTGTCCAATCCCAATAGATTTTCTACAATGATTTTTTCTTCCACTTCTTAAAATTTTTATTTTTTGTGTAGCTATTAGAAGATGAATAATTTGTGGGAAACATTCTCGAATACACTCCCTTGAATCATATAGCCAAGCTTCAATAGGTTTCCTCTCTCGTAGCTGGTTTTTTTCCTATTAGTTGCTTCATATATTACTGGTTAGGTTATCTCTGTTGATGGGGGGATGACTGCAAGTGGATTCTATCTAAAATGAGAATGATGAATCTATTGGCTTCCTCCAATTATTCTCTTGCTTTGAGCTTCTTATGGAAATTTATGTTATTTATTATAAAGTAAGGAAAAATGCCTTACATGTTAGACATACACATTAGAGCAGGGGTGTTAGAACTTTGTGCTTTGTTAGCGTGATATATTGACGTGCCTGGTTAGTTTTGATATGTCTACCAATTGTGCAAATTGAGCATTAGATTCTATCTTTGGTTAGTTTTGATATGTCTACCAATTTAACGAACTTCTCAAACTGAAAACAACTATTTCACTCAAACAACAACATTGAAATCAATAAAGAATATTTTATATTTTGAATGAACAACATGTTTTAATTTAGAAGCAAAAAGGGAAATTTAGTTTATTCACATATTGCTTGCATGTATGTGCTTTTGCCTTTGCTTTTTTACATTATTATACTTAAATTGTTAAAAGAGAAGAAATTATTGCTTATAGATATATGTAGTGATTTTTCACAATATATTTGTGTGCATGCATATCTAAACACAAAATAAATAAAAATAATAGTTTCTTAGCCCTCTTTCCATGCATGCTAATTTAAATAGAAGAGCTTTATTTTAGCATCATATATCCAAAAAGAATAAAACTTTCAAAAGCACAAAAATAACTAAGAAAAAAGATAAAAACAAATAAATAGGACATTTTCTTTTTGAGCGAAGAGCTCCAAACTTAGATCCAAATTAACAAGTACTCAAACTCGCAAATCCAACACAATGAATCAATAAATAATTAGCATTCAAAAAAATTTGAAAATTACACAAGAAATCCGTTTATAACAACTACATACATATAGCAATGCATTGGAGAAACCTTTGCTTGTGTTTCCCTACTCAATCACATTTTTGCATTTCACCCCTAATGTATTCAAGGGTAAGAATAGTTTGGGTAGAAGCTAATTTTAGTGAGCTATGGGAGTTGTTACCACCTCATATAGTTGTTGAGGTTATTGAATAAGAACCAATATAAATAATCTAACAAGAGAATAGTTGCTTGTTATCCATTGAAGTAGAGTATTTTGCAACACTCTTTGAGCAAAAAACCATTTGTTTTTGTGATAACTTCACACACTTATGAGAAAAATGACTATACACAATTCTACGACCACATTTCAACTTAAAAACACTCTCACTCATTAAGAACTACTTCCTCATATAGTTGTTGAGGTTATTGAATAAGAAGGAATATAAATAATCTAACAAGATAATAGTTGCTTGTTATCCATTGAAGTAGAGTATTTTGCAACACTCGTTGAGCCAAAAACCATTTTTTTTGGTGAGAACTTCACATACTTATGAGAAAAATGACTATACACAATGCTACCACCACATTTCAACTTAAAAACACTCCCACTCATTAAGAACTACTTCCTCATAAAGAGAGTAATACCAGGTGGAATGCTCTGTGAATTTCATAAGAAGTAGATGGAGGATGAATTGACCTTTCCTTACGAGGAGAACGATGTAATCCACAAAAAGAACCCATGGATGCATTGACCAATGTAGGGGATATAAATAAAGGATAAGACTAGTAACCTAAACCTACAATAGAAAGTTGTAGCATATGTTCTATGGGGACCTTAACTCCTTGTTCCATCCATTCAAGACCATTTATATTACATTCATGTTTATAAATAATTTTTTAATTTAGGACCATAACATGTTTTCATTTTAAAAAGAGGTGGATCCACATCACTAGCCTTGTAAAAATGAGATATGTAAATACATGTTGGAGTAGTATTAGTATAATTAACATAACATGAAGTAATTGTTCCACTATAAGAATGTGGATCCAAGTTCCATAGAGGAATGCCAAAATGAGTAAGGTCAACCTTATATTCACCAATGTAATAAAAGGTGAAATATAATGTGTTCCAATCATCACAAAGAAATATGCTAGAAGTGTTAGAGTAATCATGCATTAGCTAATAATTAATTAATCTTTATATAATTATTAGTCTAATTTATTCTCATGCACTTAAGCTAAACTTAGGAATGATTTACTATGTGTTAGCGAATGAAATAACCTTTGATAGATAAATCAAGAAATGACTCTACACCCATATTTGGCACCAATTTAAAACCCGCTAACAACTCTGAAAAGTCCACAATTGCATTTGTGGCTTTTCTTTGAATTCTATCGAGGTACAACTCCCTCACAAAATCTTTAATGAATTAATATATTATAAGGAAATGACATGTGCTTTTCACTCGAAAGCAGAAAAGGTGACTAATGCTAGCTCATAAATATGAAACTAACCTGGGGGTAGAGGACGTAGCCATTCATGAT
>VDFB02271802.1:0-49208 GCA_007258455.2 Sequoia sempervirens
CTATCATTCACATAAGTTTATAGATGTAGTTAGATTTTATTTGATATGTGATCACTCATGTGCTTTCTTTGTGAGGTAGTTGTTTATTTTTTTTCCTTTTCTGACTTATTATGGCGTTTTAGAGCATTTAGTGTGTGTCAAACCACATGTGTACTGTGTTTGTGTAGGAAGGGTGCATCTTAGGCCTTAACACACTTGACATGGAAGGAAAATGAACCTAGATGAGAGTCTCTTCGAGTGGAGAATGATTTCTCTCCTATTTTTTTCTTATTATATATGGTCATTTGTTGGGTCTTCACATGTTTAAATGTGACATATGTAGCAGGTGTTGTTTCCTAATATGTCTCTTTATATTATATATTTGATGGAGAAAGTTGGTTAAGATTCTATCTAATGGTTCCTTCTTCCCTACACCTATCCCAGATCACTCAAATGAATGTTTTGGTACCATAACATTAGAGATTGAGTAAATTGAACATTGTAACAACTATGGTGATAATAAATCATTGATAAAATCACTGCAAGGACTAGATTTAGTCGTGGTTTGATGTTGTAATGAAGGAAATGGATCAAATTCACCATTAATACTCAAGAGAAACTATAGACATGAAAATAATCCTAATTGACATGCACCTTATTTCGATTAATTATCAATCAATTCTTCTATTAATCAAATAAAGAAATTTATTAGATTAATTCAATAATTTGTTCATCAAATTTAATTAACTAAATCTAATTATTTAATTAAGTACCCTACAGTCCTCTCATCTAATTTGATAAGTCAAATTAATCAAATCAAATGTCAAGTCCCCTAATTCCCTCAAGTTAATTAATTATGAATTAATTAACTCCTAATCAT
Organism: Sequoia sempervirens; assembly: GCA_007258455.2. Taxonomy (NCBI): domain Eukaryota; kingdom Viridiplantae; phylum Streptophyta; class Pinopsida; order Cupressales; family Cupressaceae; genus Sequoia; species Sequoia sempervirens. The sequence continues at coordinate 860 of VDFB02271802.1, forward strand.
AATTACCCATCCTCTAGCTTTTGACTCAACCTTGGTCAAACCCAATCCCTGATTAACTAACCCACTTGCACATGAAAATAATATTTTAATTAATTAATTAACCTATTTCCCCTCACAAAAGCATATGCTTTGGGAATATTCCTCCAATCACTCCACTTATTTGACTTTCTTACCACATGCATTAACTCCTCTTACATCCTCACCCACATCCTCTTATACTCTCAACCATATTCATTTATTCCTCTTACATCCTTTTTACTCACACATTTCCCAAAATATGCTCCAACTTCATCCATTAGCCTTGTGACAAATGTCACATTCTCATTGGCTCTCCTGTAGTCCCACATTCCTCCAATCTCTCCATTCTTCAACTCTTCAACCCTATAAATAGAAGGATTCTCTTCACAATATGGATCCACAATATCAAGCATTTTCACTATAGGCATATTCATCACTCATCATCTTGCATTTCATCACATTCTTGGAGACTTGTTCATTATCATTTAGCTTATCAAAGGGGTGGGAAAGGGCATCCTTTCCACACCAAAGAAGCATGACTCCCACTATGGGATAGGGTTTGATATGCTTCATATGCTTAATTTAGTTGTTTGGTTCTTTTTATCTTGTTTGCATAGGTAGGATGATCAAGTATTTCATAGGAGTACTCTATTTTCCTTGTTTAAATTGACTAATGCTAACATAAGTCATTTTTTGAGTAGGATTGCAGGTTAGTACTCACAATTTGGCACCCACCGTGGGGCGGTAAGTTTAAAAAGGTACGGTCCAATTTCATTAGCAATAATTGGTCCTTCTGCTGCCTAGTAATTTATCTTGCTTCTCCATATCCAAACACAATTGATTTTCTTTTTTGCATGGTATTCAAAGGAAAAGATCCTAGATTTATAGTCTATATCGATTAAATGCAATTAGTAATTATGAAATCTTTTGGTACCCACTGTTCTTTTCAAGCATTTCTCTTAAATATGGACTATAAATATCTTGTTGTGTTTCTTTTTAAAATGTTGTGTTTCTATGATATATCGGCTAAAAGATGCATTTATTTTTAAATATCTTGCTTATATCTGATGTTGATCGTTGCCCATACTTTTCCCTATAGTTATGTATCAATCTCATTTTATTGCACTAATGCAACAAGAGCTTGTCTAGTAGCTTGGGTGGAATTGAACCTCGGTCTCTATTGCACTAACCTTGCACATCAGTTTTCAAAACATTTAATTATATATTTGAATGGTCATTCCTGAGTTTTGTTGTCTAATATAATTTAAGAGTTTGTTTGTTGAGAATTCATTAATTCTAAAACTACTTATCAAGTCTCATTAGGAATACATTTTTTATTTTAGAATTTTCCGAAACTACTTATCGTGCGTCATTAGCAGTACATTTTTATTTATTTCGAGGTGTTGAAGTTTGAAAACTTTTGTATTGCAATGCCAACATCCAAGCGTAACATCTTATTGGACTTGACTTGATTTCACTAATCGTTTGTTGAAACATGTGCATAATATATAGGCAAATACTCCTGTCTTGAAACATGCACAAAATAGGCAACTACTCTCTTGAAAATGTGCTCTTTTTCCAAGAAATTTCCACCACTTTACCCGATTCTTGGGATCTTCCTTTCCACATCGTTCTCTTCCTTGGGTGTCAAGGTCATGGGTGAGGGTCCCTCTCCTATTAACAACTCCACCACCTCACTCATAGTAGGCTTGTAATCCCTATCCTGCTCTACACATACCAATGTCATGTTCAACACTCTTTCCACCTCCCTCTCCTCCTCACACGTCAACTCACCTGTCTCTACCAGCTTTAGATCTACCACATCGTACATCCATTTTCCTTCTTTCATATTCTCAAATTCCCACTGCACAAAATTAGTCCTGAATCTTCCCACATTGAATTTCACAGTTTCTTGCTCACTTACTAAATCCAATAGAAGAATGTCTATAAACATATTCCTTTGCTATGATAGGAAGATTCATTGGCCACTCGGGCACCAAATATAATAGATCCCTTTCGTTGTATCACCTCCATCATTGATGGTTGTTGGCGAACAAAGACTAGTTGATAATCATGAAAGGTAAGGGGATTCCATTAGTGAATCATCAACTAAAGGTGTGTTATCGTAAAATAGCTTTACTTCTGAAACATCTCATACCTTGTATGAAAATGTTAGAAACTGACATTCATTCTCATTATGTTCTCACCTTTTGACTGGCTATTCATTGATCTTAAAGAGAAACTGTGTAGAGAAAATTTTGTGCGACTTTTATGATGGTGCTTGTCACTCAAAACAAAAAAAAAAATTCTATGGGATCTTTTTATAATGGTGTTTCTCGCTTGTCAGATTTCATTCACAAAAATTAAGTTTGGAAATGAATAATCAAGTGGCCTTGCTTACATTTGACACAATTTTGGTGCACTGATCGAGATTTGACTATTAGAATATTAGCATTAACATGTCTCTACTCTGTACAGATTTCTTCCATTGATGATATTTCTGAAACAACGTCAAGTCTTCCTGATCGATATTAATACTCGATATGGATATTTTCACCATCTTTATTCAAAATAACACCATACATATGCTTCTCAGCCAGTATTTGGCCCAACAGACTCTTTTTATTTTCTCTTCTGGCTCTTAAATGAAGTAACGTTGGAAGGAATGCAACATTTATTTGGGCAAGGAGTTACAAGCATAGACATTTTCTTGGTTGCATTTCAACGTAGGAGTTCTAGTACTAGACGTTGTTTATTGCAAAGAGCCATGTATAGTTGCAACTAAATTACTGATGTGATTGCCTTAAATGTTATTGACATTTTGTTTAGAAATTAGATGGCCTTTAATGTAGCAGGTTCTATTTGAAAAAAACAAACAAAGATGGTTGGCATTGTTGGAAAAGTATGTTCAATATTTGGACGTAATGAATAGCTACGCATGGTAGAGTGTAGACAAAAAAATAAAATAAAATCAATATTGATTATTCTATTAGATTTATTGGGTTTGTATATGATTTAAGTGCTGAAAATTCGAAGATTTTGCACAAAGAAAACAACAAATTACTAAGAGGGGTGAATCATAAAGGTTGAAAATGACTGAATAATATTGGTGTTTTCTTTGAGGGAAGAATTAGCCAACTATCATTTTTAACATCTATTTTCTTGGAGTAATCTGTTTTCTTAAATGCTTCTTGGACATGTCGATTAATGATTTGGAGATTTGAATCTATTGATTTGTAGATTTCTTGAACATAATGGAGTAGCAAGGCGGAGAAATTCAGAAAACTAACGAGCAGATTTGAGTTGGAGAATTGTGCATTGGGCATGAAAAAAATATTTCTAAATGCTTATTGTAATAGTCTAGGGAATCCTTTTGCTGCTTTTATTTTCTATTTTAGGCCAATAAGATCAATTTGGGTTTAAAATCAATCATTTTTTTTATTTTTTCAAAGTTGAACTAAAATTGAACATTAGAAACTTACTAGACTTTGATTTTGGGCTAAAATTGAATAATAAAAACTCACACTTAGCTTGGTTCTTAAAATGAATTCATCTTTACTTTGGGGATTAAAAATAACTTTTGTTTTCCTTGTTTTGTGATTTTTTGAAATCTTTGTCACTTGAATACATGTATGTAATTCTCTCACACCACTTGGTGATCCTGAGAATCAAAAGGATTCCATTAACATTGGTTGTATAAAATCACCCATACATTTCAATTTGGATATAAAATTGAACCCTCATGCTAGTGTGAAGGAAAGGCATTGTGTGTGTTCCCTCCTAGCGCTTTACGCAATTTGGACAGTCGAACTACAAATGTATCTCACTTTTGTTTATCTTTATAGGGCCTGCCTCCTTGCTTTGAAAGGAGGGAATGACACAAGTGGTAATGGGCTAAAGCCAAGCTCTTCTTAACCGCTATTTAAATGTGTGGTTGTGATAAAAAATCGTGATCAACAGGAAGTGGTACGTGATAGCTCTCCCCCAGTATCTTTATGATACATAAAGCCCTTATTCTAAGGGTTGGGAGACCTCTTGAGGTAGTTTATCATAGTATCCCCTAAACCAGATGTCCTTACTACAACCCATTTTTTTAAAGACCAAAATCCTTAATGCTTGTTGGTGCAAGAATAGTCATTCTGAAGCCCCCCCACATTTGTACTATTCAAAGTAGAAACAAAAAAATCCTTAAGGTCTCCAGATCTTTAGGATTTTGAGATTTGGTGGTCTTGAGAAGTGTGTGCCATGGAGGGGAGCCAGTGTCACCAAATATCTAATTGTTTGCTTTGTCTTAGTGTTTGGAGAAATTTGAGTGGGGACTCAACAAGTATAGTTATTTCTAACCTAGGATTGTGCAATTTGTGAGTCAGTTAGATACATTGCTTGGATCTCAAAATTTGAAACAAACATTAAACAATTCATCAAAATTTCAAACCCTTTGGAAAGAGAAAATATCCTTGTAGATTCAAATTATTACTACTTGTCCCTAGGGATTTTATCCTTAGAGGCTTCTAAATATTTGGGCTCATATCTCAATTTTCTCTCTTCAAAGTCAACCTAGAGAAACTATGGCCTTGGCTCTTTGATTTTCACATAATGGACATTGTGGAATGAAAATGGAGCTTAGACATAGACATTTAGTTTGAAATCTAAGAAAGAAAGGTGGTTGTGGTAAAATCAATTCATGAACTAAGATTAAATGAATTGAACCCCACACATGTTCTTGTTATCTTTTGTCTTATGGTCTTCCAAGCAAAACATTGGTCTTTTGGTTTGAACTACTCATAGGGTAAAGCATGTTCTTCACTGACTTGGTCTTGTAAACAAGGTCCCTCTTAGGTTCATTTAGGATCAAATCAAACATTTCATCCATCAAAACATTTATCATCCCATCCCACAAAAAAAATTTAGAGCTTTAGAAACATCATTATCTAGACTTGGGTACATCATTAAACACATCAAAATCACCTTGTTTAGTTAGGAGTGTGATAATGCATCCTTTCTCATACCTCTAGTTAAATTAGCACCCCTTTGAACATGTTTTTCCTAAGATCCAATGTCCATCTAAGGATTCACAAGTTCATTATCCAATCAAAACAATCAAAATCAAAACCTAAGTCTAGTATTGACCAAAATTCCTAAAAGTTCAACACCCATATGTTGGAAGATTGAAGAAGAATGATTATCTCTATAGTTTTGTGTTGTCATTGATGTCACCATGTTGTGGCTGCAAGTGTAAGTCAGTGCTTGATCCAGTATTTTGGTCCGATATCTGAACCAATTTTCAACCTGTACCCTATGGTATTCTAGTATGCAATCCTCTGTAGTTGATAGTTGATGCTTCCAGTTTTGGGAAACTGTTTATGGTTGCTGAAGGCATGTATGTTCAGAATTTCATGTGCTTCGGTGCTCGTATGAAATATTGGCATTATTTTGTTGATTAATTTTTGCAATGAAGTCTATTTCTGGCTGACTTCTTGGATTAGTTGTAATATGGTGAATTAATTTTGTTGTGCGGATAAATGTGCAACCTATCTTAGGTCTATGCCGACATGTTGTATCGTATTAAGTGTTTGAATTTCCATTTGGGAAGACTTTTTTAATACTTGAAGCCAACATGTTGGTATTTTTGGTAAGCAAGGAAATGCATCTAATTAGGCCAACCTAATTGATGCTTGTGGATAAACCAAGTATATATATGTGTTGAATAGTTTTTGAAAAAAAAAGAGTGTGGTGTGCGAGACTATGTGATTGATGAAACAATAGTGAATGCAAAAATGAGAAGAAGAGATAAAATGATGAAGTGTGTCTATTGAGCATCATCGGAACTACATCAACACTTGTTAGGTGCACTATTTTCAATTCATTTTGGCTGTGAAGCCTAATTTTGTTTTGTGAATCTTTTGTAGGTAGTGAGCCTCCCTTGTAAGCAGTGACCTTTTGTATTCAGAAAGTGAGTCTTATTCAAGGTAGTGAGCCCTTGGCAGTGAGCCTTATATATTTAGTTATGAAACTACTTTATATAATTGTGAGTTAATCCTCAACATGGTTTTTCCCTTATTGGGTTTTCCACGTAAAAATCTAGTGTTCACTGTTTTTATTTTACTTTTTGTTATTTATGTTTCATGTTCATACTCAATAACAAAATAGTGTGGTTGTGGAATTGATAAATGTTGAAGTTTAAGTTTGAATTTTGTGACAACTATTTCACCCCCCTCTTAGTTGTCCTACACTTGTTAGCAATTGGTATTAGAGATTTGGTTCCTTTGTGAAGAGCTTAACCGCTTGAGGAGGATCTTGAAGGTTGATCATATGGATGATAAAGAAGAATTTCGGACTACACTTGAGGATCTTGAAAATGTTTAAAATGAAAACACAGATCTAAAAGAGAATCTTGATGAAGAAAATGAATGTGTGTAGAAGTTGAAAGAACAATTAAATAAATTCAAGGAAAGACACAAAGAAGTAAGTGAGCAACTAAAACAAGAGATAATTGGACTAAAAGGTACTATAGAAGAAAAGAAGAGAATTAAAGAATGTCTAAATACAATGGTACAAAATAAATTTGATGAATGCTCTAAACTTGAACATGTGGTGGTAAAGTTGAGAGAAAAATTGGAAAAGGAAAAACTATGTGAGAATCATTTTAGATCTAGCTCTAATAAGCTTGGAGAACTACTTGTTGGACAGAAACCAAGTAAAGAAAAAGGTGGCTTGGGAAATGATGCAGGTGAAAGTTCTAAGGACAATCAAAAGATTCAATACAAAGGGAAGCAAAAAGTAAATTCAAGAAAATTTGTAAGGAGACAGTCTGTGAGACAACCTAATGAATAAAGGTATCCCTCTTTCAATGCTATTTTTTTTTCCTATAATAAATATGGTCACAAGGCAACAAAATGTAGGAGAAAAAAGAGCCAATTTTTTGGTCCCTTCACCAAATAATGTTTTGGATGTAAAAAGGTTGGACATAAAGCTATTGAATGTAGATCTCAGGTGAGAATGATCAGTCAGGTAATGATGAACAAATTTAATGGAGGTAGAATGAATCAATCCTTTAACAACTACTTCTATACCTGTAACAAATTTGGACATAGAGAAAATAAATGTAGATCAAGAAGTAATGGAGGTCAAACTAATTAGAGAAATGTTGTCTGCTATAATTTCAATAAGCTAGGACATATCTCAAAGGTTTGCAGAAGTAAGAAGGGAAAGTAGTTTGCTCTAGTAGAGAAGAATGATCGAGTAAAGAAGATTGACAAAGAAGAGATGAAGCAATAGATGAATAAGATATGGAAGAAGAAAGAGGAAGAAGAACCTAAAACTGATGATGTGTGTGTTCCCTCATTTGGTATAGACAATTCCTCTGGGAATTAGACCTAGCATGGTCTTAGGGGGAGTATTATTAGAAAATTGTAAAAACCCCCTTGATAAATGGTGTGTCAAAGGATGGCACAAGGATGGAATGTGAAGAATGAATAATCAAAGGTTTTGGAAAAGGAACCAAAATAAAATATGTTGACACAATAATTTGCAGACTGAATTAGGGTTTTCTATGTTCAGAAGAATGTTTTTAGCAGCTTTTTGATGTTTGCCACATTTGATGCATTTTAGGGAAAATTGATGGTGTATAAGGTGAAACTCGTAAGCCTTTTTGATTAGTTGAGCATTTGAAGAATTTGAAAAGTTCCTTGAAGCGATTTTGAAGCAGTTTGGGAATTCAAAGAAATTGTCATGAGTAATCAGGAATCATTTCTCAATTTGCAAAAGGGAAGAAGAAAAATGAAGAGGTTTCGATTAAACATTAATGAATTCAAGAAAGTTAAGCATGGAAATGGATAGAGGATCGAGTGGTGACATTCCACTAAAGTTGAAAGGAGTTGAATTAGAAGAATTTGATCATAGAAAGGCGAAAGAAATGGAACTAGGGCTGAAGGAAAACAAATTACAAAGCATAAAACCCTAGGTATGGATTTATGGGGAGAATTTCCATGGTTTTCTAATAAAGAGTCTATTTTTTTCTTGATGAATCATTTCAAGAATGACATCATTGTATTGGAAAAACCCTACCTAATCACGAAGGAAATGGTTGAAGCGATTATTGGCTTGTGTAGTATTGGGGATCTTCTTGGAAAGAAAACCATGAAATACAAAGATGTGGAGGAACTTACTGACATTAATAAAGACCCTCGAGCCCTATTGATAAACACTCTGGTAGATTTGGCTGTCAGGTATGTTACATATGGTGTTTCTTACAAAATCTATTTCAAAAATTGTGAAGGCTTGACATTGGCTATCACTGTATACATTGCACATATGATGGTTAAGGAGAATAGGTAGTTTGATTTGTGTAGCTTATTACTTGAAAATCTATCTAAAAATTCTTGAATGTCTATGATTGAGGGTTATCCCTTTCAGTTTGAATATTTTCTTATGTGCTTAGTCTTTTACATTTTGAGCTCCCTAACGGGAAAATAAAATGTTGTGTGTGAATCTGGTATTCCTATTGGGAAACAAGTCTATAGATACCTAGAATCATTGGTAGATAATGTAAGCATGTGTAAATCATATTTCACATCCTTAAGAACAAATCAATGCTCTTGTATGTTAGCACCGAGTTGGTTTGAAGTGGGTTCATCCTCTGGTAAAAGAGAATTGGAAGCTATCATTAGGGATTACCCTCTAGAATCGAAGAAAAGAAAAGCAATAAATGAAGACATCATTGTCTTTTCAAAAGAGAAGGAAAAATAATCTCTACCTAGATCTGAATCCTCATGAATTCTAGTCTATGTTGGTTAAAGGAAAGAGGAAGAAGAGTGGTGAGTTATGGAATGCAATCTCTCTTGTTGATAGACTCAAGATTGATGATGCTCTAGTAGAGTATCTACTTTGAAAAGGTATTGATGTATCTATTATTTTTGACTCCTTACTGTAAAATTTACCTGAGATTGTTGAAGAAAGAATGTTGCTTGAAGGTCTAGAAGGATGAAATTTGGAAGCCTTGGTTGAAAAGTGATTTAATAAAGCTAAGTAGAGATTATTTGAAGTTGTCATGGAAATGAAGAAACACATCAAAGAAATATCAGATATCTACAAATATTGTCTCCAGTGGCCTGCTGTGGTAGACAATTTCAGAAGTAGGATTAAAGCAATTGAATTTGGGGTAAACAAAATTGGAAATAACTTTGATATCTTTGAAGGAAAAGAAGGAAAAAAAGGCTAAGAGTTGGTGAATTGCAAGCTGAACTGATTGGTGTATAGAGAAAAAGAGATGATGTGGTGAATTTTTTTTGGCTCCTTAAGGAGATTGCTGAGGTCCAGTTAGACCATATTTTTGCAATACTTACTGATGCAGAATACTGTGAAAGAAAGTACTCATATTGGTCATATTCTTTTACTCTATTGGCCCTATTGGAAAGCATCTGCACTAGAATGGATTCAACTACATTTAACTAGAAGAAGTTAATATAGTTATCAAAGAAAGATACAAGAAGGTGTTTGAGGTGAAGAGTGCACCATTTTTACTTGAATTCTAAACATGTAATTTCCGATGTTTTGTTTGTTTAGGAAAAGAAGAAAAGAAAGAGAAAAATGAATTTGAACAAGATGAAGAAAATTGAATTGTTGTTGAAAATTTAAATGTTTGAATTTTTTTGGATGGCTGGAAGTTTTTGGAAGAATTGGAATCTTTTTGTAATTTTCATGTCACCATGTTTACATCTTTTTGGTCACCCTTTTCCATTGATGTGAAATGGGGAGAGCTTTGGAAAGTTGGGAGATATTGGAGGAGAGTTTTTGAACATTTTTGCACATATTACCATTAATTACAAAGGGGAATATTGTTGGAAGAATGAAGAAGAATGATTATCTCTACAATTTTTTTGTTGTCATTGATGTCACCATGTTGTGGTTGCAAGTCTATTTTAGTTCTTGATTCAGTATTTGGGTTCGGTATCTGAATCGGTTTTCAAGTTGTACCCTTTGGTATTCTAGTCCACAATCCTCCACAGTTGATAGTTGATGCTTTGGGAAATTATTTATGGTTGCTGAAGGCATGTATGTTCAAAATTTCATCTGCTTTGGTGCTTGTACGACATATTGGCATTATTTTGTTGATTAATTTTTGCAATGAAATCTATTTTTGGCTGACTTCTTCAATTAGTTGTAATATGGTGAATTAATTTTGTTATGTGGATAAATGTGTGACCTATCTTAGGTCTATGCCAACATGTTGTAGAATATTAAGTGTTTGAATTTCCATTTGGGAAGACTTTGTGAATAAGTGAAGCTGATAGGTTGGTATTTTTGTTAAGCAATGAAATTCATCTAATTAGGCTGACCTAATTGATGCTTGCGCATAAACCGAGTATATATGTGTGTGTGTGTGCGTGTTGAACAATTTTGAAAAAAAAAAGAGTGTGGTGTGTGAGAGTGCGTGATCCATGAAGAAATAGTGAATACAAAAATGAGAAGAAGAGAGAAAATGATGAAGTGTGTCTATTGAGCATCATCAAAACTGCATCAACACTTGTTAGGTGCACTATTTTTAGTTCATTTTTGTTGTGAAGCCCAATTTTTTTTTTTGAATCTTTTGTAGGCAGTGATCCTCCTTTTTAAGTAGTGAGCTTTTGTATTCAGATAGTGAGTCCTATTTAGGGTAGTGAGCCCTTGGCAGTGAGCCTTATATATTTAGTTGTGAAACTACTTTATATTATGAGTTAATCCTCACTGTGGTTTTTCCCTTATTAGGTTTTCCACGTAAAAATATGTTCATTGTGTTGATTTTACTTTTTATTATTTGTATTTCATGTTCACACTCAATAACAAAATAGTGTGGTTGTGGAATTGATAAGTGTTAAAGTTTAAGTTTGCATTTTGTGACAACTGATTCACCCCTCTCTTAGTTGTCCTACACTTGTTAACACCATATCACTCACCCTTTCATCTTTCATCTCATCATTGGTCCTAAATTCCTTAGAGGTCAACAAGGTCAAAACATAAGAAAAACATGGAATATAAACTTGATTCACACATGATCAGTGATCTAAGTCAAACAAACTATCAAAGCCTTACAATAACAATTGGTTATCAAAACTCACATTTATACAATCCATACCTGGCTTTATTATCTCCTACAAACTTCAATGATACAACAGATGTGAGTATTCCCAATCTAAATTTTGGAACACCTTTCCCTATGGTAGATTTAAACCAAAGTCAAAGCCTACAAATCTATCAACCAAACAATCAATGCATGATTCTTCATCAAAACAACATTATCCCACAAAATCAATACATTTGAAATATGAATATACCAAGTACAAGCTTACCAAACATGAACATATCAAATCCACACTTGGTGAACTATGGGATAGATATCTTACAAATCAAACCAATGTTGTTCAAAGTCAAAACAATATGTCAACAACTCAATGTATTGATCCAAGTCAAGGTAACACTGGATGCAAAATCAAGGTTACCTAAATCAAAGCAATGTGATTCCCAACCACAACAATGTTCACTTTACACCTATAATGAAAAATATAAATATCATCCCAAATCTAGACATTGTCCAAAATAAATTTGTGCATGATCCCATACATATACCACAAGTGTATATTCCAAATATGCTTGACCAAAACCAAATCAACTATATCAAGTGTGTCAAAATCAAAATCAAGATGAAATTCTATGACAACAAATTGCTTCACTTACCAAAATAGTTGATTCATTGTGCCAAGAGACATCTCCACCCCAAAATCTACATACTCCCCCTTGGGTTAAACCATGTCATCAAAACATTGAGCTATCTCCACAACCTCATTAATAAGAATATCCCCAATGTCAAGAGGTTGGATATCAAGATCAACAACATCAACAACGAGACCAATCACCACATCTCCAAAATCAATAACCACAAGGTCAATTTTAAAAAGTACAAATCTCACAAGGTAACAAACATGAATACACTCCTTTGGGAGAGCCAATTAAATCAACATTAAAAAAGCTAATTAATGCAAAACTCATCACTCTTCCAAAAGTAAGTGCTTTCAACTCTATCATAAACTTTCCTTGGAATAAGGGTAGATATTATTATGAGCATCATAGAGAAAATCATCATAAAACATCAAATTGTATTCAACTCAAAAATATCATCCAAGACCTTCTTGATCAAGGACAAATAATTGTTGAGGATTGATGTCACTTTCAAATTATTTTTTGGAGTGCCCATATTAAACACTAAAAATTTTGGTTTCATCTTAAACCCTTGTTGCATTTGGATGTAGGTTTGTTATCTGAGGGTTTAAGGTTTTTCTCATTATAAATGCTTATAACATTCTATTTGGTCATTGACTACATATTTCCCTTTGTCGATCATTCAAAAAAAAACTCTTATGTCTATCAATGTCATCAAGTGACCGGTCCCTCTCACCTAAGTCTGAATTTCCTATCTTATAAGGTTAAGTAGAGGATATTTTAGCCTTTACATCCTTTGCATTTTGAGACTTAGAAGTTCTTGAGCCCATTTTCTCATGTCATTTAAGGATTCCCTTCATTAGAACAACTTAAATGCACATGCTTAAAGTTTTTAGTTAAGTCGTGACGGTCATCATACTTTATCTCTCATCGTTGATTTCTTCAAAAGTGCATGTTTTGAATTAGCGACGAGTGATGAAGTGATATTCCTATGCTATCACTCATTGCAAATAGCTGCTAGGGCCCTTAAATCAAATGCATGATGAGCAATGTTCTTGGTATTGTTGAAGGATCACTCATTGCTAATGGCTTTCCAGATTTCAAAGTAGTAATAGCGATGAGTGATGCCCTAACCTTATGTTCTTCTATTCTTATTGCTCATTGTGGATGGTCATAAGATGATAAATTTAGGATCAGTGATGAGTAGCATGATGAAATTTCATTTACATCACATGATCGCAGATCTATTTTAAATGCTAATTTCGACATTAGCGATCTGCGATGCACATTGTAAAATTTGTAAATCCTCCCATTGCTAATTTCTTGCAAATTGTATGAGGAGAATTAGCGATGATCTAAGGTATTCTTTGAATTGTTTCATTCACTCTTATGATAAGATCTTATGTGCGATTTATTTTGTACCATTGATTTCCATGTAGGTGTACGTGTCTAAATATGATGCCTTCACTGCATCTCCCATCACTAATAGGAGCCTAGGCATGAAGTTAGATTAGCGATGTGCGATGGAAGGATGGACATGATCAAAGGATAGGTCGCAGATCCAAGGGCTGAGATTCATCACAGGGATGTTTACATCACTGATAATGAAAATAAAGGATGAGATTCATCCATGATAGGCAATGACCATTGATGGAACAAGCAACATGGTAGGATCCTGAGGATTTCACATAAAGCAAAAGGAAAGTGGCAAAAGGATTGGAGAACCATTGATGAAGTTTTAAAAAAGAATGATCCAACAGACTAAACATCATTGCATGAATATTTTCATCACTGGTTGCACCCTAAAATTTAGGGAAGATCAACGATGAGCAATGAAGCAGATAAGGACATATTTTCTCTAGAAAACAAACTCGTCTTATGTACTTTGCCGATATTAATAAAAAAGCAAAGATTAGGTTGGTGATACATGCTAATTGTTAGATCACATATAATTTATCAAGATTGAAGAAGAATGTGGCAACATTTTAGATAACATCATTGATTTCTAGGAGCAAGTTGCTAATGGTAAAAAAATGATGCTCATGGCCATCTTATATGAAATTTTAATTGTTCTAAGATCAACAACCCAAATTAAAAGTTGAATTGTTAAGTTATCAATTCACTTGCACAAGGAAATCTTGAATCATTAATTATGCATGCTCCAATTGTATATTTAATGTAGGTTGATTGATGTTCATTTTCACCATCTTTCCAGTTTGCAGTGTATGTAAGGTGAAGTGTGAAGAGGAGTGAGAGGTTGTTTGTCTTGAGTTGAATATTTTTGTTCTGGGTAGGTTGGTTTCAAATTGGGTTCTCTATTTTGGTTATAAATTTCTCTGATAGGTTGGTTACAATTGTCTGGGTTGTAAGTGTGTCTCCCTGTAGCTCTACTTTAAATTGTTAATTACTGTTTGCTTTAGAAATGGGGAAAACTAGTGTAGCAATTCAGCCTATTAGAAGGTCTAGCCAACTCAATTTCTCTGAGTATCATGAGGGAATAACTGCGTAGGAATCCCAAGCTTCTTCTAAGGTTGTGAAAGGTAAAATGAGGGCTAGAGGTCATAAGAAGAAATCAATTGTGTAGATTACATACAGTTTGAGAAACAAGACCCTTCCAGGAGAAGTGGTCAAGTTCAAAGGCAAGGAGCTGGCTCACCCAGTGAAGAAGGCTAGGAAAAAAGGTAAAGATCATAAGGCCTGCATGGGAAAACACAATTCTCCGATTGTGCTTTCTAATATTCCTTCAGATGCAGAAGGTGATACTGACTCAGAATATGGCCAATACCTCCTTTCTCTGGTGCCATATGGGAGCTCTGATGATGATGTGGTGATGTTCCCTCCAATTTCAATGAGGACAAGGAGTGGTTAGGCATTTTCTTATGTTGGTGACTCTAAATAGGGTCACCTCCTTGTTTTTTTTTTGATGACACCATGGTCTTTGCATAGGAGCTATTTGTTTTCATGTGTCCATGGTTTGTATTTTTCTCTTCCATGCTGATGTGGAAATCCTCTAGTTGATATGGAATCTTTTTTGTTTCAACAATGAACATGGTGATAGTGACTAATGGTATCCTACACATGTTTTTTTCCTTTTTTCCTCCCTTGTTCCCAAATGATTGCTTAAGAAACCTCCTAGGGAGTTCTTTGAGGATTCTATTGAAATTAGGTTTTGAAATGAACTGAAATGAAGAATGAAATTTTAATTCAATTGGGTGCTTGTTTCTCCCTTGTTTATAAAGGGGATTTCATGGTTGAAAAAGAAAGAATTCAGAATTTTGAGTCCAAAATAGGCCAGAAATGAATGCCATGCTCTCAGAGAAAATAGAATATAAATAGGTACTTTAATAGATATATCAGAGGAAAATCTAGGGTGAAAGTTATACTCTATACCGATCTTAAATATGGCTTTACAAAGAAATATCAGAAACGAAGAAGAATGTTAGTTCTAGAATGTTGCTCTCCTATGTATTTTCTTTCAAGTTATGAATGAAGTTATTAATTGTGATGTCATTTGTCTTTTGTCATTTGCACCGAGTGAATGGGCTTGTTTTATGCTTTAGTTCAAAGAGTTGATTAAATGCTAAAATAAGGCCACTAGTTTGTGAGAAAATAATATAGGATTTAGTAAGGAAGCAATAGTTTGAAACATAGCGAGTTAGATGTTACAAGGTGGAATTCTAATAGTTCACTAATTTCTAACATTCAATTAGAATTTTATTACCGATTGACTACAAGTTATGACTCCGCTTCTCCCTTAGATAAGGCACTGATTATTTTACTAGTTTATCTTAAGGCTAGTTGAGCTAGTAATGAATTTGGTCTAGGATTTGAGATGAAGACAGATTCATAAAATACTCTAAATTACACTACCCCAACTTTAAGTGTATGAACACATTCCCTGAAATGAATAACACTTTCACCTAAGGTTTGCCAGCCTTTGATGAGGTGAGTTTCTTGAGGTAGTGCATTTGTGTGAGGAAATGCTCTTGACCTAATGAGATATTATGAGCATGCATAGGATTACCCTCCTAGGTCTCACAAAGCCCGAAGAGAAGAAGTGAAGTACTAAATACTTTACTTAAGTGTTGGCCAATCCTCAACCTTGCTGATGACTAAGTTGTGGAAAATTCATAGGTAGGGACTGAGATTAAGTTTGGTTCTCAAAACATAACCAACAAGGACAATGATCAAGATTCAACCACTAATAATAGTAGTGGAAGTCTCTCCACCACAATTGTTGAAAACAATAATCAACATCTATCCATTGATGAGCGCTTTGAAGATGTTTCTACCTCATCCAATGATCAAATAAACATACACCAAGGGTCACTTTTTAATTGTGATCAAAACCCCTCGATAATATCCAACAATTATCTATTTCAAGGAGTGTTAACATTCTTTGATCCTATTGACATAATCCAAGACCCATCCACCAATGATTATGTTGACATTGTCTTTACATCACCTAATGAGTTAGAGGGAATATCTCAAGAATTTATTCCAAAGCATGATCATCATCTTTCACCAAAGTCTGGAAATGGTCCTTTCAAAGAAATATTGACATCCTTTGACCTCATGGTTGTAGATAACGAAGGAATCCTCAACTCAACACTTGATCCAATTTAACTCAAAGATCAAGAGGATATTGATCCACTTCCCATGTCTAATGAAGACATCCAAGAACCCTTTATAATCAATTCATCCCTTGAAATTGAACCATGTCAAGAACTTGATCCAAAGCATGTCGAAAGAAATTCAAAAATTAATCAAAATCAAGAATTTGTATCTCCAAGATGCTACAATGATCTAATGGGAACTCTTCAAACTATACAAGATGTTGCAAATGATGATCATATCCATATAGCTTATAATCCATCTACCCATGAGATGCTTTCTTTGGATGGACATGTAGATGATCTTCATTCATAACAAGATTCCTTTACTCTTGACATTATTACGCAAGAATATGAGGTTATTTATTCCTGAAATTAGGCTGAGTTATCAACGTCAAGATCAGATGTATCCCAAATTCACATTGAGGACATCATATATGAAGATATCTAGCATTATCCACTCAAGGAAATAGGTTAGACCAAACAAGATATTTTGAAGACAATAGAGCAACAAATTGAAATAACTTCATTTGTAGTGGTCATTTATCAAATAATACTTACTAAATATGACATATTGAAATAGGTAGAATCAAAGCATGAAGGTGCTACTACCATCATACTGGGGGAAACTCTATCTCAAGAAAACATCAACATAGGGAGCACAAAGAATCATTATAATGAAACCAATGCCAATACTACAACTCACCACATCACAAATCTTCATCCACCCATCACCCCATCCAAAAATTAGGACCAACATCAAAATTAGAATGTGAATCAGAGAAAGAAGAACATCATCAAAGAAAAGAAGCATAATGGAAAAATCAAATACACATGGATACCAAAGAATACAAAGATAGATCATCCATACCAAACTCCATCAGTCAAAGAAACTATGGGGAAAAATTTAAAAAGGGAAATGTATCCATCAAAGACATCCACAAATGTAAAATCAAGATCCCAAAGAGACATACAAATTATATCAAGAAGTTGGTCCTAATTCCATGTACACTTCTTTATCCACCCATCATTTCTCATCTTCCCAAGTTTGGAGAGTCAAAGGTTCCAAACTATCAACCAATCCATCTTTTATTCCTAAAACTCCTCCATCCATGATATCCAATTCTCACATTAACCATGTATTGTCATACACCCATCATGATAATGATTTAGAAGGAATTCTTTTGCGATGTGCAGACAAAGAAAAAGTTAACTTTGGTATCCACAAAGTAGATCAGGAAACTCAAAAGTTGTATTCAAGTGCACGTATCTTAGTAAAGCAACTTCTTCAAGCAAGATATTGATGGAACATTATGACAAAAGCATCTACATCGACACCACCAGGTGTTTAGGAATGAACTTAAAATATTTCACAAAAAAACAAAAAAACCAAAAAAAAATAAAATCATGAAAACAGTAAAGGTAAAAAAAAATCGTCCTCCAGTGAAAACCACTATGGTGGCACTTTGGATAGGTACCATGATGAAAACCTAGAAAATAGGTGTCATGTGTAGAATCAAGTATCTATTTGCACTTAATCAGGTGGAAGAATCTTATCTCATCCATAATAAACTTTAGCATTCCCTCCATCTTATCCATAATAAATCCATTCATCCATGAATCATTTATCCATCCATTTTCATCCATCTACATCATCTTCCAAATTATCTTGATCTTCACAAAGTTTAGAGAACACTTTACACTTGCCTATGGTAAACATGTTGACATGGGTCATTATCATTGATCTATCCTATCCAACACTATCTAAGAAATGAGGCATTATCCAAATAAGCATTCTTTATTCGAACACCTTATCTTCTCACAAGATAATCCATATCCATCCATCCATCCATACATCCATCCAAGCATCCAACCATGGCATTCCATACATTGCTAGGCATTAGGGGGGAAATATTTACATCTTACTTTGGGAATAAATCTTGATCTATATCTTTCAACTTATGTGGTGATCTAAACAGTGACAAACATGAAATCAAATTGGTCAAAGCAGTTGTGAAAATCACAAACCCATGACATATTTTGATGAGAAGATATTCCTTATCAAGCTTTATCTTTCATTGAACATCAATCCAAACAATCAATATCAGTTACATCTAATTTATGCTTCAACATCAAAACAAATCATTCAAAAAAAATTTGTTCCGAACTGAGCTTCACAATCTGGAACAAGAAAATCCAATTAATACATCATCATCTTGGGATATCCTTCCTAGTCTCCGTGTTGCTTAAACACTATCCTTGCATTGTTGTGTATTTTCAGAAATGTTATCATCATTAATCCATCAATCTGATCAATCAACCCTAGCTTGGTTTTCAACAAAATCCCAAAATAGACCATTGATATTGTTACACATATCCATATCCAAGTCATCAAAATGATGTGAAAAATCCAAAAAAATTCAAAACATATCAAAACCCCAAAACAGTTCAAAAAATTAAAAAAATTCAAAAACATGGTATACGAACTACGTCATCTCTGAACTTAAACATAGGTAAGGCTAATATTTGATCAGCCCCCGAGACACAAAAACACAAAAAAATATAAATAACCCAAAAAATCCAAAAAACAACTTCATAACATTTCGAAAACATAAAAAAATCCAAATATTTGAAAAAATCCATCTGTCTCATTTCGCTTCACCCACGATAATCAATCATCCATAATAAATCAATCATCACCTTCTTCTTTTGGAAAACAAACCAAAACAACCACAACAATCAGCACAAGTAAACTTCAAACGTAAAATCAAAATTGAAACAAAAAACTTTTAAACACAAAATCATACTCTTGATCTTTTTAGAAAACATGTCAATTAAACCTTATATCAATGGCCTTTCCAATAACCTATCAACTTTCCACCATCCACTAACATGTTTGAGGGTGCATCCTTCCTAAAATGGTCTTTATCTTTGGAAATTGCTTTGGATACTTATCTTAAACAAAAAACACCACTTTGGCTAGAGAGGTAAGTGCACCAAGATGGTTCCCAAAAAGGGGGCTTAAGTGGCTAGTTTTTTTCTAAAATCAAGAAATACTGACCTTGGACATGAAATTGAGGATAGTTACACTCAAAATTTTGAGATGGAACACAAACAAGGATCAAAGTGCTCCGAGTCTACTTTCTAAACTACTAATTTATTTTGAAAATGGTTGAGATTAAGGGGTTCAAAAGAGGGACGTACACAAATTGGTGCTATTTTTGTCAGAAAAACATAACATAGCAACTCTTGTACGACTTGAGCACGGTGAACTTTTTTGTAGTATTTTTAAAATCGCTATGGTCAAAAGTTAGCTAACGATATCTAGTTGATGCACGATTTTTCTGATAATTGTTTAATGAATATTTGATTTTTTACTAATTTTCTAAGTGGGCACTTCCTGAAAAGCAGAATTTTGGCTATGCTCCCTGGCTCGCACTCACAAAAGGATATGAATATCACAGTGAAACTTTCCTGGGAATTGGACATTCTGACAGGTGACTAATATCTTTCTGTGGACGTTCATTTACTTGTCAAACCAGGGGACGTAGACTTTAAATGGCGCAACAAAGTATATGCACTAGGAATTTGTTTTAGTCAAATCTTAGCAAAAATACATACTGGAAAGAAATTCTATCTAAGCTACAGAATGGTAATGCAAAATTCTTTAACTCAGCTATGCTTGATTAAAACAGAAACTGTAACAGCTACGACTGAAGCACAAACCATGAACTAGCCTTATGCTGCAGAACAGTACTGTGGATGGACTCTCTATGCTGCAGAGCAGTAAGACCGAAGTTTGCATTAAAACTTCAAAAGATGAAAGCTAACTGGATATCAAAAAAGAACATCTAACTAATTAACTACGATACTTACTAAGTGGGCCCCTTAGCAAGCATCTACGATTACACAGATGCTGAACTCAGAACTTCATCGATCTTTATTCATGAAAACAGAATGAAATACATTGTCTTGTTGGTGTGAAAACTAACAACAAACTCTGCTTCTGGTCAAACAGATTATGTCTTTCATTATCATACTGATTCTTACATGATCTCTGCTACTCTGTTTCTATCTTACCTAAAAAATCATCTATTAATCATTCTATTTCTCTTCTATCACTCTCTCACGCAGGAGGAGTATCTTATTCTTAAAATAAAAGAACAACTAACTAACTAACTTCATCAAAGAAAGAAGTGGAAGTAAAGTATATCCCTGAATCAAGGAACAAACTTCATAAATAAATTTATGTGTTCAACCCGATTAAGAGAGAATCTCGCGCTCCACTCTCTCCAGATTGACTTTCCATTAAAAATCTTTCCAAATCGGTTTCGGTCAAAGAGTCTTTGGCGCTTCCTCAAAGTCGTGCAAATGGGTTTTTTTTAGATCGGCCGCGCTTGACTTCGATCATTCTTCAACAACCTAAACAAAAGGTAAAGAGCTAAGAAGAGGCATATGGTACATACACGATATCTATTCATTAATCACACATTTCAAATCTACTTCACCATTTAAAAACTGTATACGATATACCAACCATTTTCGGGAGTCAACAGGCAATAAATGCAATCAAGTCAACACAATAGGCTGCAGGAATATAAAAGTGTCTTGCTACAGGATATCCCCATAAAAGGTTTCATCAAAGTTTAAAAGCCATGAAATAACAAAAATGAAATCATTTAAAAGTTTATCATATCATCAAATTATGAGCATATTTTAGGCTCATCACTGCCGCCTACTTAGCCCAATGCTGGTCCTCCAGCATTAACTTTCCTGGTGATTTCTCTAAAGTCAGTAGTGGCTGCATGACTCTGGAATGGATGTCCAAACCTGTAATAGAATCCTCTAAAATCCCGACACCTTTCATATATGCGGTCTTCTAATTCACTGTTAAGATTTGTAGCCTGATGAGAATACAGGGGCCACATTAGCACAGGGGGTCTGAATGTCAGTGGCAGCCACAATTCAAATCTTGTTTGGAGTCCCAATTGAATATATCTACTAGTTCGTTTGAGTGCAGCTGTAAAGTTGAGGGGACCATGTGGTTCTGACTTTCTTAACCCAACAGTCAATTTTTCCCATCTTTTCTCAGTTCTGGTATATGCTAATCTCCAAAATGAATATTGCTGTGCCTGGAATTCATTATATACTTGCTTTCTGATGTCAAATATTTTTGCTCTGGCTGAAACATTATTAATACCATATGTCAATGCAAACCAATCTTTCAGCATTGCATGTGGGTTTGAACTTTGAGAGCGTAATGGGACAGGCTCTGTTTTCTCAATTTCCTCATACGTTTCCCACTGTCTGCCATAATTCACCTCATTTGCTGCCCATGACATGAATGCTCTCAAATGAATATCACCAATGTATGGAAGAGGATTCCATTCTGTTTCAAGTGGTATTAAAAAGCCATGCAAATAGAATTCACACAGAGAATTCCTTAACCAGTTAGGGGCTGCTTGATATGCTTCATAAAATTCTTTGGCAGAATGAATTATGGGGTCTTGGTTTCTGGAAATTCTCATCAATTGAAACCATAAAAACTATTCTTTGAGGCACAGAGCATAAACTCTGGGTGGCAGTCTACATTCCATAATTTGACCGGTTACCTTTAGCATTTCATCCATTTTTGCTTTCAATTCAGCAATTTCCTGTTTCTGATTTTCAATTTTCTTTTTCAATTTCTTCTTTTCTATTTGCCACAGACTTTGTTGCATATCAGTCTGGGCAATGTGTCGAAAAGTCACAGTTTGCAGTGTAACTGTTTCCCAATTATTTTTAACAAATTCTAGAAATTCAATTAAAAAGGTCCTCCTATACACAACAATGGCTTTACACATTGCAGGATGAAATATAACTTCATTAGGCACATTTAGTTGTTCAGCCTGTTCTTGTTCTTGCTGCAGGATAAATTCTTCTTGTTGCTGCGGTGAAGAAGTCTGAGCTTCCTCCGAGAATTGCATAGCAGCATTAACCAGATCATCAAGACTTGGCAACTCATGCCCATTATGCCCTGCTTCTTTTGTCTCTACTTGTTCCTCTTCAGGAATGACCGAACTCTGAGCAGCATTCTCAGATTCAACAGATCCTTCTGAAATTACAATCACCTCAGGTTGCGGTGAAACAGGGGAGGCCCTAAATTGTTTCCTTATGGAAACCCTTCTTGGTATTGATGTGGCTGCAGGGGGTGTTCCGGTAGCTTTTCTTTTTCTTGTTTGTTCAGGGGGCTCTGCCCTACCAGAGGATGATGGTGAACTGGTAATATCAACAGCTGTTGCTGTAGGAGAATCTGCTGCAGGGGAAGGTGCTACAGGAGAGGAGCATTGCCTTTTCTGAGAACGAGGGTCAGATTCTGGGGACCCTTCTGCCTTTGATTTTCCTTTCTCCCTCCTAGCGGCAGACCTAGTTTGTACCCTAGTAGAGGATTCAGCTGTGACAGCTACAGGATCGGGTGCTACAGGAGTAGATGACCCTTGCCCTGTTCCACTAGTAGATGCAATTTCTTTCTTCTTTCTTTGAGGCCGTGGGGTAATTACCCTGGGGGTTGTGGAGGTTGTAAACTCTTTTGGGCAACAAATTGTTGCCAGGAGAGAGGTGAAACGTCTCTCAAAGAGCGCTCAATAAGCAATTTAATAAGGCCATGATGAGTGACAGAGTTATCTTTCCCCTGTTGAGTTCCATGGGCACTTTGCTCTAAAAACTTTAACAAGAAATTCAGAACATTTACAACCAAACCATGCCTTATATGGCTTAATAATTTAAAATGATGAGAATGCAGATAGGAAAAACGGCCTTCACAAGTTAAATACCTTATTATATAAGTGGCATACTCTGAATATGGAAGAGGCAGTGACACTCGCTTGCATCCTTGCTTGGAGATGTCCAGAGGTCCATCAACAGGCATCGAAAACTCAGCCCTTACAGCTGCAGCATCTGAAGAAAAGTTTTCTCCAACGGCTAGGAGCCCGGTTACCTCAGCAATTCTATCTTTGGTTGCAACAACTGTTAGACCCCATACGGTGGCTTCCCCTTCAGAAAGTGTTCTCAAAAATTCTGTCGCAACCTCCTCATCAAAATCATTTAAACTCAGAAAATAATTTAACCATCCACAGAGGCTAAATGCTTGGGCTGTCTGCAAGTTTTGCAACAACAATTCATGAGCTATAGGCTCATGTCGTACCAACTGACCACCCATGTCTACAATTTTTCTAGTTGAACTCAATTTCTTGCTGAAGATTCAAATTCTTTATTTCCTTTTCTACTCTAGTTTTTCTTCGTCAGGCCACCACATTTCTTTCTTTTTTTTCCAAAAATGAACTTTCTTAAACAAGTAGTCTTAATCATAGTTTGCAAGAAAAAGATGCATTAAAGAAGGTCATGCAATCACGTTTGGAAAGTACCAGAAATATATTAAAGAAAGATTATTTTGCAGTTATGGCAACGGCGAAAAGACAGGCTTCAAACGATGAATTACCCCGCCCCTACTTAAAAGATGACATGTGTCCTCACATGTACTAAAAAATAGGTAGAGATTCGGGTGATAATGACGGGTACATGTATAGCAGTAATTGAATGGAATGAAATAAATCAAATATGTGATATAAAAAGATATGGCGTACCTTTAGTAATTGCACGTACGTGTGAAGAAAGATGACGGCGCTGCATGAATTGACAAGTTGGAAAGATATCTAAATTAAGGTTGATGCAGACGGATGAAGTGGACGGGTGACGTGGGTGGATGAAATGTATGAATGAAATGGATGGATGGAATGGATGGATGGAAGATAAAGAAATGAGGTGGAGGCGATAAATTTAAATGGAGAAAAGGGGTTTTCTTAAAAAGAAAACCTTTATTATGGGCATGCTTTTTTGAAAATTAGAGGAACGCTGCAGGAGAAAGGCCAGAGCCTTCGGCTACAGGAAGAGTAGCGGGAGGAACCTGAATGAACTGCTTCATGAAGTCTTCCTTAGAAACTGGCTTATGGTACAGTCAGAGTCGGTGGCCATTGACGAGCAATTTGAAACGGACTTGATCAATTGTGACCAGCTGCACAGCTCCGTTGTCAAACACATTTTCAACCTCATAGGGGCCAAGCCAGCGTGTTGTGAGTTTACCCTGGTTTTCTTGGTACCTGGAATCATATAACAAAGCCCAATCTCCAGCAGAAAATTTTCTGGTTTTGATGTGCTGATCATGCCATCTCTTTCTCTGTTGTTGGATTACTTCTATATGCTGCAGGGCAGCTTTTCTCATTTTGTCCAAAGCATTTAGCTGTAGGAGACGGTCCTTCTATGCTTCGGATAAGTCCATGTTGAGTTCAAGAGCTGTCCTCAAAGTTTTATGTTCAAATTCAATGGGTAACATAGCTGTTTTCCCATAGAGCAACTCAAAAGGTGTAAACCCAGTTGTTGTTTTCCATGTAGTTCTGTAAGCCCAAATTGCTTCAGGAAGTCTATTACTCCAGTCTTTCTTATGAATCTGCACTGTCTTTGTGAGGATTGCTTCAATTTCTCTGTTTGTTACCTCCGCCTGACCATTGGCTTGAGGATGATAGGGGTTGGACTTCTGTGTTTGATCTTATAGTCATTCATAAGTGCAGTGATCAGATTTGACGTAAACTGAGCTCCTTGATCAGTTACAAGCTCTCTGGAACTCCAAATCTGGTGAAAATTTGTTCATACAAAAATTCAGCAACTTTGTTATCTCGGCATTAGTCATAGCTTTTACCTCGACCCATTTTGTGACATAATCCATGCAAACTAGAATATATGACTTTCCATTTGATGGTGGATCAATTGGTCCCACAAAATCCATCCCCCATTTATCAAAAGGGGTGACTATTACCTGCGGATGTAGTGGCATTTCATCTGACTTAGTTGGTCTTCCCATACGCTGGCATCTATCACACTTCCTTGTATAGGCCACAGCATCCTTGTGTAATGTTGGCCAGTAATACCCTGTTGTAAGAATTTTCATTGCTGTTCTTTTTGCTGCAAAATGCCCTCCATATGGTTCATCATGGCAGGCATGCAAGATATCATAAGTCTCATCTTCTCTTACACATCTTCGCATTACTTGATCAGGGCTAGTATAAAACAGACAATTGGCAATCCAGGTAAAGTTGAAACTTTTCTCTGTCAACAACTTCTTTTCTTTTGGGGAAAAATGAGCTGGTATTCTGTTTGCTGCCAGATAATTAGCAATATTTGCATACCAGGGTGTATGTGCAGCAATGGAAAACAAGTGTTCATCTGGAAATCTATCATCAATGACCTCTTGTTCCTCAGATGCAGCTGATTGAAGTCTTGATAAAAAGTCAGCTACGACATTAGCTCTTCTTGGTTTGTCAATGATTGTGATATCAAATTCTTGTAACAACAGGAGCCATCGTGCCAATCTACCAGAAATGGCAGGTTTGTTCATCGGGTACTTGATTGCTGCATGGTCAGTGTGGACAAATATCTGATAACCTATGACATAATGCCTGAATTTATTCATTGCATATACTACTGCAAGCAATTCCTTTTCTGTAATAGTATAGTTGAGCTCAGGACCTTGAAGGTTTTTGCTGATAAAGTAGATAGCATGCTCAATTGAATTTTCTTTTTGACTTGAAACTGCTCCTATACCAAAATCAGACACATCAGCATGTATGTGAAAAGGTAGGTTCCATTTTGGACCTTGAAGAATAGGGGCTTTGGTAAGCAAGTCCTTTAGCTGCAGGAAGGATTTTTTACAAGCCTCGGTCCACTCAAATTGGGAATCCTTTGTTAACAAAGCATAAAGTGGACTGGCAATTTTACTAAAGTCTTTTATAAACCTTCTATAATACCCTGCATGACCAAGAAAACTTCTAACATCTTTTGCTCATGTGATTTAAAAATCTAACAACTCTCAATTTAGCAGTATCAACCCAAATCTATCTCAGAAATATGACACCTAGAAACAATACCTTCTTCCATCATTAGAAAGCTAATTTTCACCGCTTA
Source organism: Sequoia sempervirens (assembly GCA_007258455.2). Lineage (NCBI taxonomy): Eukaryota > Viridiplantae > Streptophyta > Pinopsida > Cupressales > Cupressaceae > Sequoia > Sequoia sempervirens. The sequence continues at coordinate 27,178 of VDFB02271802.1, forward strand.
AGAGACAATTCTGTTTCTTACTACCTTTTAATACTTTTCCAAATTGCTTTTCAAATGTGACTCCACATGCAGTGAAATCATCCATATAATCTCCCATACATTCATGTGAGAGATACATCAAAGAACATACCACCACGCCTCCCCAAAATGTTGTTATATCACATGCTTCAAAAGGAGACCGAATAAGCAAATGTTCCCATGCGTGACGTAAAAGTGGTCTTGTTCTGATCTCTGTATAATTTTATCCGACAGTACCCAATCGTAGAACCATCTAAGAAGGAAAATATCTTTTACCAGACAGTGAATCTAGTACTTGGTCTACAAAAGGTAATGGAAAATGATCTTTCTTAGTGGCATTGTTCAACTCTCTGTAATCTACACATACTCTCCATTTTCCTCCTTTCTTGGGGACAATGACTAATGGAGAAACCTATTGGCTGTCAGAAATTGGGTAAATAAAACCAGCATCTAGCAACTTTTGAAGTTCATTTTTCACTATTTCTCTAAGTGCTGGATTTACTCTTCTCTGAGGTTGTCTAACTGGTGAACAATCTTCTTTGATATATATCCTATGAGTGCAGACTCGAGGATCGATTCCTTGCATGTCCCCATATTCCCATGCAAAAGCTTTATGATGTTCTTGTAGCATTTTTAATAAGTCATCCTCTTGAGACTGAGACAACTTGCTATTAACATTCAAACAATGATCTGGAGACAATTCTATCTACTTAATGAGATTACTCATAGAATCAACAGGTAATGTTTGTACCTCTTGTGGAAGCAAGTTATAAAAAATTGTCGGAAGTTTAGGCAATGAACTCTCGGAATCTAGCTGCTGCAGGAAACATTGATGCTGACTGTCACTTGGATCAGATAAATTATCTGCATCAAGATTGAATTGTAGAATTTGAAAAAGCAAAGCATCTTCACTTTGAAGTTGAGAGAATGGATCATTTTGAAGCATCATCAATTGAGCCAAAGAATTGGCTTCTTTAGTTTCTTCTCCCACATCTGGCCAAACAGGTTGGGACAAATCTGGTTAAGGTTTAGCAGGCGGATACAAAGCCAATTTCTTTGTGGACTGCCCATCAGAAATGGTCATATCTCCAGAACGACATCCTATAAAAGCATCAGCAGTTGCTAACCATGGCCTACCAAGGATAACTGGATACCCTCCTAAAGTTGCCTTAACTGATAATATTGTAAAATCAGCAGGATACTCCCAAGATTCAAGAGTGATAATTACATCTTCTATCATCCCATCAGGTTTGACTGTGGAGCTGTCTGCAAGCTGCAGAACTGTGGGTGTAGACCTAATGTTTGAAATATTCAAGGAGTCCATAGTATGCTTTGTCATTACATTAATGGCAGCTCCTAAATCAATCAAAACCTTTTTTACAACTTGGCCATTTATATGTATCTGTACTACAGGGCTTCCAGGGTCAATATACTTTGGAATGACTACATTTCCCAACATTATATCAGCCAATTTCCCTAAGACATGAATTGTTTGGGGATCTTTTTTCTTTCGTCCAGGCTTCTTCAAACAGGTTTCTTTAATAGCTTTTCCAAAAATGGGAACATCTTCAATAGCCTGAAACAAATGGATTTGAATTTGCACATTCTTGAGCTGATCTAGTATATAAAAAGTGGGTTCTTCCATGAGTTTAGATTCAGTACTTTGTAACCTCTGAGGAAAAGGTGGTTTATCTTGTCTGTGCAGAACAGGTTCCATAGAAACTGTATCGGGTATAGGCATGTGTTCAGTGGAAACAGGTGCATTAGATTCTTCAAAAGGTGAATCAGATATTTCTGTAATCAGAGGTGGTTTGGGAGCAGGTAAAGTAGTTCTAGACCTCAGATGGATGTCATTGACATTTAAGGCATAAGCTTGATATTGGTTGGCTTCAGAAATATACACAGGCTGTTGAGGCTGCTGTTGTTGCTGCTGCTGTTGCTTATTATTGGGATTAGGCAACGGCTGGGCAGGCATAGGCGTTTGCTTTGGAGGTCCAGGATTTGTGGTAGTTGCTGCAGGAGGCGGCATAAGGGCCTATTGTTGTGGCTGTGGAGGCTGCAGGAACCCAGGAGACTGGTTTTGCCATTGTTGAGGACCTCTCCATTGAGGATTTTGTTTCCAATTTCCTGAAGGTGGGGTCCATTGACCTTGTGGCTGCTGCCAACCTCCTTGAGGAGATTGCCACTGCGGGGTTTGATAATTAGGCCAGCTTGGTTGAGGCGGATTCCATGGTGGTGGTGGTCCATATGCTTGTTGCCATTAGTTATTATAGCTAGAATAGGGATTACCAAAAGTTAAAGGGTCTTGAGGCATACCTTGCCTTTGGGCCCATGGTCTCCTTTGTGCAACAAAGAACACTTGATCATCATCACCTTCCACTGGTTTGAAGTCGATGGGAAATTTAATGCGGCTTCGATTAGCCACCATCTTGCATCACGCAAATGCGGCTTCTTTGATACGGTAGGAATGAGAATTTCGACCAAAAGCTACCTCAACTTCTGCATGTTTTTTCTGAGCTTGCATAGTATCCAATTGTGTAGCCATATTATTAATGATGTCCTGCTTGAAATCATATAGCAGATTTGTGATCTCCATTTGGGAAACTCCACCAGAAGAAGACTTCCCCACTGAAGCATGATGACCTCGACCTTTCTTAACTATTGCTCAAAATTAGTTAAAGGCATATCTTCGTATATCATCCCAAAGCTGATTGAGTTATATCACCTCCCATTAGGTCGAGCGTCAATCTGAGCATCAACGATTCTAGCAGAAAAGTAGTTCGAGAGTCCTAGATTAAGAGTATGGTTTGATTTCTTTTTTTAATGAAAATAAAACAACGAAATATAGTCTTCGGACTTTATCCCCTCCTTCTGCTGAATTCGGAATATGTCATCACCTTTGCTGGCACTCTTACAATATTCCTTATATTTTTCAAGAAATTTCGTCTGCATGGCTGCCCAACTATTTACAACGGCTCTTCCCAGACTCATGAACCATCTGAGAGCTCCCTCCTTCAAAGTGGAAGGAAATAGCTTCAGTTTATGAGTGTCGGTGTTGTAGTCATAACTGCGACAGAGGACATCAAATTCAAACAGAAAGGTTTCTGGATCTTCTGTGACCAGGCCATAAAACTTTGGGAGCAAGGAAGAGGGGATGTTTTTAAGATTATCAGTATCTTGTTGGGGAACAATGGGAAACTCAAATGCAGGAGGTGGATTATTAGGTGGATTATTTGCCATGTCTGGGTGCTGGAATAGCAGAGCAAATGGGTTTTCTTCAGGTTCGTTATCAGCTGGGTCAAACGGTAGTTCAATAAACAAATTTTCAGGGAGGAACCTTCCCAGTGCGTCTCTCCTTCTTCTATGCATGCAATATGGTGAATAACGGCTTGAAAGATTTTGAAAATTTTTGACTAACAGACTAAACTAATGCTGAAAATGACTTTGTCAGACTCCTAGTTAGACACCATCCCCGGCAACGGCGCCAAAAATGGCTCGCACTCACAAAAGGATATGAATATCATAGTGAAACTTTCCTGGGAATTGGACATTCCGACAGGTGACTAATATCTTTCTGTGGACGTTCATTTACTTGTCAAACCAGGGGACGTAGACTTTAAATGGCGCAGCAAAGTATATGCACTAGGAATTTGTTTTAGTCAAATCTTAGCAAAAATACATACTGGAAAGAAATTCTATCTAAGCTACAGAATGGTAATGCAGAATTCTTTAACTCAACTATGCTTGATTAAAACAGTAAACCGTATAGCACGACCTAAGCACAAAACCATGAATTGGCCTTTATGTGCAGGAGCAGGTAAGACTTAGTTTGCATAAAAACTTCAAAAGATGAAAGCTAACTGGATATCAGCAGAAAAGAACATCTAACTAACTAACTACAGATACTTACTAAGTGGGCCCCCTTAGCAAGCATCTACTGATTACACAGATGCTGAACTCAGAACTTCATCGATCTTTATTCATGAAGACAGAATGAAATACATTGTCTTGTTGGTGTGAAAACTAACAACAAACTCTGCTTCTGGTCAAACAGATTCTATCTTTCATTATCATACTGATTCTTACATGATCTCTGCTACTCTGTTTCTATCTTACCTAAAAATCATCTATTACTCATTCTATTTCTCTTCTATCACCACCTCGCGCAGGAGGAGTATCTTATTTTTAAATTAGAAGAACAACTAACTAACCAACTTCATCAAAGAAAGATGTGGAAGTAAAGTATATCCCTGAATCAAGGAACAAACTTCATAAATGAATTTATGTGTTCAACCCGATTCAGAGAGAATCTAGCGCTCCACTCTCTCCAGATTGAATTTTCATTAAAAATCTTTCCAAATCGGTTTCGGTCAAAGAGTCTTTGGCGGAGCTTCCTCAAAAGTCGCGCAGAAATGGGTTTTATAAAGGCGGATGGCTTGACTCGACATTCTTCAACAACCGCACAAAAGATAGCAGTACCTTCGCTAAGAAGAGGCATATGGTACATACACTATATCTATTCATTAATCACACATTTCAAATCTACTTCACCATTTAAAAACTGTATACGATATACCAGCCATTTTCGGGAGTCAACAGTGGCAATAAATGCAATCAAGTCAACACAATAGGCTGCAGGAATATAAAAGTGTCTTGCTACAGGATATCCCCATAAAAGGTTTCATCAAAGTTTAAACAGCCATGAAATAACAAAAATGAAATCATTTAAAAGTTTATCATATCATCAAATTATGAGCATATTTTAGGCTCATCACTTATGTCATCCCCAATGGCCACATTAGAGTTAGGAACAAAAAATATAGTAGTGGCACAAACCCTTATGAAATATTCCTCCACAACTCCACAACCATAACTCCAGTCACCTGCGTAGAGTCCACTATACCAACAGACAACTACCATATCAAAAGTATTGAATCATTAATGTCATTTCCTATTAATTCCCTTGTAGATGTCATTGGTATTGTTCTATCTATCTCCCCTACACCAACCATTCGTAAAAGGGATGGCATCGAAACCACAAAGTGTACAACTACAATCATGGACATGTCAAACCGAACAATTGACATCACACTTTGGGGTAGCCATTTCCAAATTGCTGGGAAACAACTAGCTAACCTTCCCCTAAAGCCCAAACCACCAATTATTTTGATTAAAAGTGGTTGCATAACCGCATGGTCTGGAAAACCTATAGATACTATCTTTCCAACAATCATTGTAATCAATCCCAAGTTGGTTGAAGCCTCAACATTACAAACATGGTATGCCAGTACATGGATTACCCAACCTTGTCTTCCCCTCTCAAAGAGCCATTTTTCGACCCAAAAAATTTGAAAACCCAATTCCTATTTCAAGTATTGCAAAACCAATCTCTCTTGAAAAACAAAATGTTTGTGTAAAGGCCGCGCCACTATCACAAAGCTGCACTTAGAAAACTTCTACTACCTATCATGCCCTCGCATGGTGGAAAGAAAAAAGTGTAAGAAAAAGGTTCTCTAGATTACCCCAGGTGCATTTAAATGCCCCAAGTGCTCTGCAGAGATTGATACCTATGATTTAACCTACATGCTAAAGATGGACTAGCAGGATGGTACATGCCATCTTCTTAATGTTACTGCATTTGAAAAGCCAGCAAAAATGTTGTTAGGAGTAAGTGCAAAAGGCTTCCAGCTCTTACTAGTAGAAGCCAATGTAGTGAGAGAAATTCTAGACACAGTTGTCAATTGTGAGTTCCTACTGGCACTTACCACCCAATCAAATGTTTACGATGGCCATGAAACACAAAGCATTGTTACCACATCTATTAAACATGCTTATCTTTTTAATTACAAGCTTTTGAAATATACTTGTCATGTAATGTCCTATTGTGCATATTTGTACGCATGACAAAGAGTTTCAAACAATATATATATATATATATATATTTCCCGATTTGTTGAATTACAAATCACTCTTCTGCGTAATGTCTATGGAATTAACTCTCACACCTTTTCACATTTAATCACACATCTACTTGCAATATACAAAGAACAAAATTTAATGGATTCCTTTTGTGTAGTATTATACTTCCACATTTTTTAACATAGTTATGTACACTTTCATATCCATTTGCAATTTCACACATGTAATACCAAAAAAATCCTAAAACAAACATTTTATTATTTCTCACTTTTATATTATGTTTGGATTCACAATGCTTTATGTCTATTTGATGCTATTGTCGTGTGCTCGATGTTTTTAGTTTACACATTATCTTGCTTATTTGATATATCCTTTTAAGAACATTTATTACTCCCATCTTTTATTACATTATCCCCATTAATGTTGCACCTTCTATGCAAACTTTCAATGATATACAATCTTGTTCTTTCATGGTTTCAGTGCAACTACGTACTGCTCGATATACTTTGTTTAGATTCCATTGCTTACTGTTGAATTTTTTTTTGTAAACGTACATAATTTATAGTAAATGGATATGGAAAATTCAAGCTCGCGAGTTAAACGAGCCCATCGTAACCAGCAACAATGCACTCGCTACCATGCACGAAAAGACATTACCAATAGAAGAAGATGAGAACTCACACACAACACCCTTGCTAACACCTCCACATCTACACTCCCCTCATCCAATTCCCCCTTTCAAATCCACCCACATCCAATCTTTGGTCAAAGATTTATTTCTGCAAGAAATTCTTTCCGTTCTACGCTTGATAGACTAGCAAGCATGTTGACTTGTCTAGTATGCATGGAAAAATATCCAGGTATAAGAATTAAACAAGTACATGGAATTCCTACTTGTTACAGATGTGCATCTAAACAAAATGGCCATTGCTTCTCCGCATGGAATAACATGGACCCTAGTGAGCAACCCCTATGTTTAAAAGAACTCACCCAAGTTGAAGAGATGTTAATAGCCAGGGTCAACCCTATCTTTCAAGTTACCTATGCAAAGGGAGGCCAACTAAAATATAGTGGACACACTATTTCCTTTCCTCAAGATATTTCTTCAATTGCAACCCCCTTGCCTAGACGTATAGATGAATTAGACATCCTATTAGTTAATAGGAAAAACATTGGCCAACAGGACTATAGCTTCTATGTGAGTAGAAGTCGTGTTTATGAGGCACTGCACTATAAAACCTTGCATGACCCATACTACCAAAATGTGCACTTAGATGAGGTTGCACTAGCATGCCTACCAATTGCTTCCACTAACATTATTAACCTCCTATCTGCAACAACCACATTTTGTAGCCCAACATCAACAAGCTCTGTGCATACAAATGCTACAACCTTTGATACTTCTGAAGAAGATACTCACCACTCGATTTCCTTTGTAGCTAGCCTTCCAGCAGCACGTTGAGAAGTAGAAGAATTGCATTCTATATTGCAACTAGGTCAAGGCCGGCCAACCTTGTCTATGGATTGGACACCCATTTCCCCATCCCCCATCAATGAGTACACCATTGAAGGATTATTTATTATGGCTTTCCCCACTTTGTTCCCAAACGACCAAGCCACATTCAAACAACAACGCATGCAAGAAGTTAAGTTACATGAATATGGTCTCCAATTGCTTAGGTACTTTGATAATAGGTTTGGCCAACACCCTCACTTTAGGTACTTCGTACTCAATATTCTTATGTGTCATTGCAACCAAGCCACAACATCTGTATTTGTCCATAAGTACATTGATACATCCTTGCCAACAAAAAATTATGATCTTCATCAATGGTTAAAGGACCTTCCAAATGAACAACTTTCTCAACAACTCATGCGCTTTGGATCATCAATTCATGGAACACACCCTTTTTGGAACCGTTGTAGAGGGCAGCTCTCTGATATGGTTATCGAAGTTGGTTTCCCATTTTTATTCTTCACACTCAGTGCAACTGATCCAAAATGACCAGACCTACACAAGATCATGCCATCAATTTCACCTTCAAACATGCAAGCCACTTATAAATGGAGGATACAAAACATAGTACAAAATCCACACGTTGCTGCACACTATATGCACCATAGATTCACTGCATTTCATGAAGAGGTTTTGGTAAAACTACTTGGTGTAACCGACTACTGGTACAGGTATATTTTATTCTAACCTCATTCATTTCCCATGGATACCATTCAAATGCTTTCTAAACAAAAAAATCTACTAAGGTATGAGTGGCAACATAGAGGCTCTACACATATTCATGGTTTCCTTTGGCTAGCAAAAGCACCAAATATTGGGAAACTACAATGGAATAACCTTCAATATGTACAAAATTCCCTTGAATACATTGAAAGGCATGTCTTTGCATGGAACCCCTGAGCACTAGTTTCAAGGAACCAAACAATTCATCTATCTCTTGGCGATGACCCATGTTTGATGGATAGTAGAATGATTTTGCAAGCCGACCCTCTCAGTGACTACACTGAACTGGTCAACTGTGTTCAACGTCATACAAATTGTACCTTGCAAACATTCCTTAGGAAAAAAGGCCAATCCCTACATTGCCATTACAAAGCCCCTTGGACCACTCAAGAACTTTCCACCCTGACAATTGATGAAGCTAGCCAACCAAAATTCACCGCTGCTCGCAATGACAACCGCTTAAATCTACACAACCCTTCCATTCTCTCCATTTGGAGAGCTAATGTGGATTTCCAGCCTATTATATCTATCCATGCAGTCCTCAAGTATATTGCAAAATATGCAACCAAAGCTGAAAACAAGTCAGAAACATACCATGCAATGCTATCATGTATTTCATCCAATATAGAGTTTGACAAGCCCGCCCCAACAACTTTAAAAAAAATGCTTGCTGATACACTAGTGGACCGTGATATTGGAGCCCAAGAAACTTGCCACCTCCTACTTAAACTTCCACTCTCCCTATCTAGTTGAACATTTGTCTCTTTAAATGTCAACCAAAAAAACATTCAACAAATCTGTCTCTCATCTGAATCAACCACCAACTCCCCAAACAACATTGATGCTTACATGGTTTGTCCAATACAATTAGAGGCTATGTCACTTCTTGAGGTTACCAAAAAGTGGACCTACAAGGCATCTCAAAAACACAACCAATAGAAGGAATGGTCCATTCAAGCCATTGTTCGCATCTCTCCGCGCTTCACCTCCATTCCTGGAAGAGACACCAATCACTTTGAAGCATTTTGTTGGTCAAAACTACTATTGTACAAACCTTTCCGTAGCATTCGCAATGAATTCACTTTGTCAACCGCTCCTATTATAGACCAGTGGGAAATTTTTTCAGCCAGTTACCATCCTTGGCATGTGCTCTGCACACCATCAGAGCCTTCTAAAGAAACCAACTCTACATCATCTTCCAGTCAAGAATGAATATTGCAAGAAAACAACCCATCTGAATGGAAAGTATTATCAAGCCTATACCCAAGCCTTCCTTTTCACCTTGATGAACTCGATATGCTTGGTCGCTGAGACATTGACTTGCACCATGATTGGGGGTCTTCCCAACTCACTCCCCATAAACAAATCTACGCTACTACCTACATAGAATCCAATCCTCCAAATTTTGTAGCCCCCTATATTCCCACTCTACCTACCCAGTATGAGCTCTTTTTCGAACAAAAAAAAGCATTAGATATAGTTTTCTCACATCTAAATGCAAGTACCTACCAAAATCCTTTAAAAATTATTGTTCAAGGAACTGCTGGAACAGGTAAATCACACCTAATAAAAGCCATCCAAACTGTAATCCATAATTCATCCCAAAATAGCCCCTCACTATTACTACTTCTTGCACCTACAGGTGTAGTAGCATTCAACATTTGAGCATCAACAATCCACTCAGCCCTATGAGTACCTATCAAAGATATTGTCCCCCTGCAAGGCCAAACACTAGCAAGTTTTCAAAAAAAAATGTACTTCATTCGCTATATATTAATAGATGGAATGAGCTTCATTGGTCTCAAATTACTTCAAAGCATTGACATGAGGCTACGTGAAGCATTCCCCAACCACAACCAACTTCCATTTGGAGGGCGATCAATGATGCTCTTCGGTGACCTTGGCCAACTTCCACCAGTCAAGGACATTTCCATGTACACCTCAAAAACATACGGGTGTTCACTATGGTACAGCTTCACCAAAGTTGTGACACTAAGCAAAATTTTCTGGCAGATCGACGAGGAACCAACACAAGTCACCTTCTGTACTATCCTCTCCAATTTCCACAATGGAGAACTTACAACTATAGATTGGCAAGTACTAATGACACGCTCAAGCTCATTATTGGCCTCTATAGAGAAAACATAATTCATGTCCTCAACACACCTTTTTGCAACAAATGAAATGGTCTCACTTCATAATCAACGCATGTTACTTTCTTTGGCAACACTTATTTCCATATCAACTGCAGAGCAACTAAGGGGGTCACCATGCTCCAATCCTGATGAAGAACAAGTACAATCTAAGGTCCTTTTGTGTATTCAACAAGAGGTAATGTTATGTTCAAATCTATGGGTAGAAACAAGCCTTGTTAATGGTGCACTTGGCCAAGTCAAAGATATAGTCTACAAGGCCGATGCAAACCTGCCTTCACTTCCACTATTTGTTGTAGTTCATTTCAATAAATACATAGGTCCTGCTTGGGATGTCAATAACCCAAAATATGTCCCTATTGCCCCTGTGAGTTGTGGAATTCATCATCAAATCCCCCTTCAAATGGCATGGGCTCTAACAATACACAAGTCACAAGGCCTTACACTAGAGAAGGCAACAATCGACATCGACAATTTTGACCGACAAGGGCTAACATTCACAGCTATTTCTAGAGTTCATGCACTTGCAAGATTACGTATCAAGCTAGCCTTCACCTTCCAAAGATATGTACGCATGACACAAAGTCCATATGTAGCACGTTGGAAGGAAGAGGAGAATTGCTTATTGGGTTTGTCTGAAATAAGCTCTTGAAAAAAAACACGGGTTGCAAATAACTACATGTTAGACTATCCAAACTCCTTCAAAGCTTACTATTATGTCTATTGAAAATTGATCACGCAATTCCCTAACCTTTAACCTTTATTCCAAAAAAAAAATACAAAGAAAACAAGATTTGCCACATACTATATTGTCTTGTTTATTTGAATATAGATTACATTTATTATTTATCTTTGCTATTTATATAATTGAAACATTTTTTTTACATAATGTTGTTTCATGTAATATAGTTCTACTAATTTTCTCATTCCACTGACACATACTAGGTCATGGCTACACAATCAAATACTCCTATAAAACCAAGCCCCTCCATTCCAGTGCATCCACCACCAACATAATCAAAGTCATCATCAACAGTTAATAAACTTGAATCTCTGCATACAACCATTCAAGACCTTTCTGCAACTGTATCTAATAGTTGCATCGACATCGTTGACAAACTCAAAATTGCATGTCAGATTGCAGATCCTATTGAAGAATTGGATATCAAGAATCTCTAGACCTCAGTGTCAGCTTACCAATCCAGCTGCACAAAAATTGAGGGCTTATGCAGTTTCCTAAGAGAGCTTAAATATGATTAGCTCTATAATACTGTTGTTGCACCTGCAATAATTGTTGCCTTCCAGATTTACCTTGATATGCATTAGCCTGTTATTAGTTTTTTTTTTTGTGCACATACTATGTCGAATATATGTCTGCAATGTAAAGATATTGGTTACTCTATCTATATTCATCTTTACTACGTCCTCCCAATATAATAATTGTATATACTTTCTCCAACAAAACAAATTTTCCAATTTCGCTTGTATTTCCTTTTTCCATAAGACCTTCAATTCTAACAATGCATTTCTTTAATTTGGAAGTAATTGGTGTTCCTCAATTTCCAAACTTTGATATTATACTTTACTAATTACTCAAATGCTTATTTCCTATTTGTAAATCTTAATTAAGTTGTTAAATAAATGTCTTATACTATGTTTCCATTTAGATTGTCATTAGCTCGCAAACATAAATCACTACAACAACTTCTTGGAAAACAAAATGAAAAACATTTTCTACCATCACTTTATCTATCATCTAAGTGAATTATATTTTACTAACCTTCTTTATTATAGAAATTGGTTTACAATATCTTGTTTTATTAATGTAAGTTGAGGAAATTGGATTTTGATTACCTATTTTTTTACTGCCTTCATATTGTACAATGAAGCCAAAGTTGTGAAAGCTGGTATTCAGAGGGTTCTACTGCATATAAATTTATTATTAAAGCAATGTATTGGATTGCATCCCATTTCACACAATGAGTTAGTTGCCTCATTTTAGAGCATGCTTATATTTAATCTTCCTTTTGGGAATACTTTTATGATTTATTTATCTTAACCTTACTATGATGTTCTACTTTACATCATTAGAAGTTCTATCTTGAACAAATTTTCCCTAATGAATTAGCTTTACAAAACATTTTGAAAATTAAAATTTGGCTTCGAAATGACAAAGCTCTTCAATGCACATGCTCTTCTTTTGAGGTCCAATAAACAACATATTTTCTGTCAACTTTACATGTTTTGCAGATTTAAAAGCAAATACTTTCATTCAATATCAATTAGAGATATTTTCCCAACGGGTTCTATACAAGGTAATGCTAACTGCATATTCATCATTCGAAAAAAAAACTGGGTTTCAAACTTCATTTGATATTGAGTTGCTGCTTTCATCATTCAAAATTATTGAAGGTGTAAATCTATTCATCATTTCTATTACCTAGAATATTAATCATTTCAATTATGTCAATATCATTACTCAGTTGGTATTACTATGTGAATTCTATTGCTATTCATTTCAGTTATGCCAATATCATTACTCAGCTGGTATTACTATGTAAATTTCATAATTTCTATGTAAATAGTAGATCATTTATCAATTATGCATTCACTTATATCTAAATACTTGCTTAGCTTAAAATGTAAATCTTTTATTTCTCTCTATGCTTAAAATGTCTTCAAATTATGACTCACTTTGATTTTTTGATTTTTTTTGGTAATACAATTCAATACAAAACATTCTATTACAAATATGGGTCATTATTCCACTTTTATAATTTCGTATGAGTATTATTAATCCTAACTACAAATTTCAATTCACTCCCAATTTTGTACAACTACTTGCTTGGAAACCCCCTACTAACAACTAAGTTTTCAGACCGATATCATCAAATATGATGCCATATCAACATGCTTTTTGTCAAGCTGTCCACAACACCCAATAAATTCTGCCACCAAAAATTGTACAATCAAAAATATTGCGCATTATATAAACAAGTCAGCTATTGGATCATCTCCCCTACGTATGAAACTTAATTATAGATTCTACATATTTTACTGTTCATTGTAACACTTATTCAGTATGCACACAATGATGACACAAACCTTTTTGCTACAAACATAATCCCAAAATCTCTCCCTATTTCACCATCCACAAACTCTTCAGCATACCTACTGCACACTAGGGTGCCATTACTAGTATTTAGTTTTATGATTGAAGCATTAAGATTTGCATTGAAGATTTTTTGAGTTAGGTTGATATTTTTTTGGAAAATATGATTGAACTTTGTCACTAAAATGTCTTAGATTTTGTGTTGGATTTTTGCTCTATTTAGAATCAAGTCTACAAATACAAGTATCTTCCTTTATTTGTAAATTTAAGCTTGTGCAATATGGAAATTTTTCTTTTCTTTTTGCCTAGTTGGCCATCATTTACTTTACTCTTTTATTAAACTTTTCAAATCTAATATAATAATTTTGACTTATTATCTATTCTCATATTTCTTAGTGCTAATATAAATATGCTTACATTCTTTGTCTAAGGTCTTGGTATACATAGTAGTTTTATTTGTCTTAAAATGGTCCTACCCTAGAATAATTTATCATTATGGCACCTTTGTTAGGGTTAGAAGGCATATATCTAATAGTTAAATGTAGATTTGATCAATAAAACAAAGAAATAAAACACACAGAAAAATTATAGCAACAACAAGACAACATAGAGAATTTAACATGGTTCACCCAATATGGGCTAAATCCACAAAATTGTAGCCATCCAATTATTTTATTATCTAGTGAAAAACATATTACAATCTCATGAATAATGCCCAACTGCAACTCCCATCCCATCAAAACATATTAGTGTACAGTATAGCATGATTAGTCGCCACATACCAACAACCTTTTAGATATTTCTTCTTGACTGATTTACATGCACCCATTTCATATATTGACACTTTCTTATCTTTTATATTGCATGGTATATATATATATACATATACATGTATATATATACATGTACATATATATATATGTGGATGGAATATTTTTGTAGCCTTATCTTGAACAGTAAAAGGTGTGAATAGGAAGATATTCAGACTAACAAACAAGATGGGGACCCACAATCTCATAGTGCGGTTTCTTTATAGCCGAAAGCAAGCACAACAAGAGAATCTTTGATCTTAGTTCAATGTGGGGACAACCAACATCAGAGGAACATAAGATCTAATGTTGATGAGATATTGAGATATTGGTAAGACAAATAAGATTGTCTCATCAACATTCTTCAAGTAATGATCAAAAGCATACACTGCTATACCATCGGGAAGGTGAGCAACATATGTAGTAGAGTGGTATACACTGCAGCCTCGCAACAAGAAGCCTTGAGCAAGGTGGTAGTGCAGTAAACAAAAAAAGGGAAGGGAAAAACACTGCTATAACGCAACGATAATCACAAGTCTCCCCGACATGGCAGAGTTACACCGATATATAAAGAAATATCGTCAAAGGAAAATATCGATGAGACAGTGGCATATCAGCAAGAGATATTAACTTGTCTCATCAACATCAAAAACCAACATCAGAGGAACATAAGATGTAATGTCGATGAGACATTGAGATATCGGTAAGACAAATAAGATTGTCTCATCGACACTCTTCAAGTAATGATCAAAAGAATACACCGCTATACCATCGGGAAGGTGAGCAACATATGCGGTAGAGTGGAATACACCACAACCTTGCAGCAAAAATCCTTGAGCAAGGCGATAGTGCGATAAACAATAGAAGGGAAGGGAAAAAAACTGCCATACCGCAATAGGTATAATAAGAGACACTGGTAGTATGGTAATCATGGCATCATTACAATGTACAACAATAAATGTAGAAAATCACATCAGTTGCCAGAATTAAATGCTATTAAATTATTAAGAGTTGCAAAAACTAATATGACTGAATACTGTGCCATCCAAAGATAAGTGAGTTTTCCCAATATCACACTCAATTGCAGTGCGCTAGCATGGAAGGAGCTAAGGATACAAGAAGAAGAAGTCCTACAAGTGTGAAATACTCGGGTAAGTGCACGAAAACTCTTTGAAAGAGCTCTGTTAATATAAAAAATCTTTCAAGGTTTTGTCATCTAAAGCCATATAGAGAAAATTGAAACATGCCTCCTAAAAGAAAAAAATCAGAAGTAAAAGAAAGTCAACCTAAAATTAAAGATGAAGAACCTAAAGTAAAGAAGAGACCACTCCATTAGTCCATATTAGATATACTTCTAGGGTCTACTGAAGAGGGTAATACAAATTTTCTTGTGGACACTACACAAATTTGTAGGGATGCCCTCATTTCCAAATCTAGATGGGACCTATTTTAGTATTTTATAGTAAGAGAAATGAGAAGATTCCAGTGTCAAATGCTTGGATGTTGGATATAGCAAGGTTGATTGTCCCAAATGTGTTTGTTGATGTATAATTTATCAGACTGCTAGCCAAACACTAACACTCAGTGACCAAAACATTAAGGTTCCAAATGACACAATATTGGTAGAAGTAACCAGAAAAGCCATCATTGAGTGTTTTCTCTGAAACAAGCAGGCTCTAACCAAGATAAACCTGTAGAAAAGTGAGGAGGATTATGCTAGGTTAAAAAAAACTTATAGAAGTGATGAGGTACCCCTATATATGAAAAAATGAATTGGTAACAGAACATTCCCCATCTCTACTACCACTACTGAACCATTTAATGTGATAGATTTTTAGTATTACTTTGTGAACACATATTTAGCTCTTTTCCAAGTGTTGGGGATAAATGCTCAAGATAAAATGCCAATATGCCTAATGATGATGGCCATGAGAATTCAAAACCCTGAAACTAATATTGAATATGACTTTGCTTCATACCTTGAGAAGGCATTAGATGATGAATTCTCCCAAGTTATAGAGGATAGAGCATCGATTACATTTAGACACTATTCCCTAATGTGTCATCTGATATTGTACCAGAATAGGGACCATTGGACTAAAAGAATGGACTTGGCTATAGTAGATGAGCAAGGGAATCCCACACTTGTCTAGAAATGGTGCTATATTTGGGAGAGTCGGTGCAAGAATTCAAGCTTTGTTGTATTATATGAAGACTTTGTACACAAAATCCTTCAATTTCTTGGGTATGCAATACCAAGATTGTCAACCAAAATGTTGCAACTAGTGAGACCTTTGGCTTTAAGACCAGAGTAGGGTCATAGACAATTTTGGAGATTGGTTCTTCCTCCCGGAAGTTACAATAATAAGAGTTTATGGATGCCTTGTTGTTCCACACATATTGCCAAAATTTGTGCCCCTCAAATTAGAATTTCTTGAATTTATGTTGCAAATGATGTGGATGGAGAAATATGTAATGCAAAAGTAGAAGAAATGAACTTTCCTACCAAACCAAACCAAGTGTGAAGATTGGACTATAGGCTAAGACACACTAGAGGATTTACAATACTATTTGAAGACAAGATATGCATTGAAATCTAGAAAAGAAAGAGACTTTGACCCTAAAAATCATATGAAAAACATAAGGCACAATCTTCTTACCAAAATGACAGTGCCACACCAAGTGGATTTTGAATATTTCATAAGGAACTACATTACTTATAATGATGTATTTAGTAGAAGGAAAAAATGGGAATATATGTAGAAGCTTGAAGAAAGGATGAAGTGAAGGTCCAAGGATTTCCTAGGATAATTTGTTGAGGAAAAGGACCCCATAAAGAGGATAGATTTGATAATTGGTAGATTTGAAGACTTGTACAAAAAGAAGGAAGCATATCTTGAAGAACATGATAGTGGTGCAACTGCAGAGCATACCCTAGGTGAAACCTCTGAGCCTCCCATAGAGCAGTTACCTCCCAAAAGATAGAAGATAGGAAGCATTAAATAGTTAGTACCTTATGAGGATACTGAAGAGGTGGGTGATATTGAGGAAGTGGCTACAGTACTGTAGTCATTGAAAGGTGATATTGAAGTTGATGAACCCATCCTTGAGACCAATTCCCATAAACATGAGGAAAAGATGGGTGATGTAGAAAAAACAAGTATAGAGTTACATGAATATGAAAGGGAAATTGCAACTAGGAGATTCATAGAAGATGATGAATTCATTAAGAATCCCGAGTCTAAGGATTTCTGGATGAAGATGAAGATAAAATAATTTCAACAGAGGATGGAATAAGCTGAAGAAGGAATTGAAGAATCAGAGAAAAATGAAATGGTAGCATAGACTTTCCAGGAATTAAGAGTTGGAAACATTGACATTAGCCCCCAAAAGGCTAGAGAAATGGTCTTGAAGAGCAATATGCTCATTTTCCCTGGCTTGGAATTAAAGAAAATGTTTCTGCTTGATCAAGTGCAGGCACAGGAAGATCCAATGCTAGTTGCAAAATTTGACTTCGATGAAGGTGTGAGTGGAACTAGGTATAACCCAAAGATTGAAACCTTGGCCATATGGATCAAACAAAAAAAAACACAGAAGCCAAAATGATTGGATGTAATTCAAGGGATGAAAGGGGCAGCAATGGTAAGGACAATACAAGATACCACCCCTTTGGAGGAAACCACAATGACCATGCATTCGACCATGTTCACTCGAGCAATTGTTAAGAAGACAGATTGAAGGAGTATGAAAATGAAGAAAGGTTCCTAAATGATGAAGTTAATAAACTGTTCATGGAGAATGACAAATTGAAAGAACAATTAAGAGGAGCAAGACCCTCACAAAGCAAGGAGATGGTGTTATACATGTCTCCTATTGCTCCAATGGATATTGTGAAGAATATTTCTGCATAATAGGTAAAAAATCTAGAGAAGGAAGTGGATGATGTAAAGAAGGCCAACAATCAAACCCAAGATGAAGTGAAAAGACAAATTTGTGAAGTTATGGAAAATATCCTTGAGCACAGGATAAAATTAGTTATGGATAAACTAGAGAATGTGCATGATAGTTATAAAACACTTCAATTTAGGAAATGGATCAAATAAAAACACATATATGCTTGTATTAGATCATTTGTTCAAAAGGTGGAAGCCTATTCACCACACTTTGGCTACGTTATGCAAAGTTCTACAAAGAAGTTCTGATGCACCCACAACATTAAAGCCAATTGAACAAACTGTGAAGATGATTATTGATGAATTTTAGTATGTACAAGGGTTTGATAAAAATATTGTAACACGAATGGATTTATTCCATACCTAGAAACGGTGGTATATACTTGAAATCATGAGAGATGGTGATCAATTTAAGGACTGTGAAAAGTTGAAGAAAGAATTAAGTCAGGTTGTTCATAACTGCGTAATTCATATACAAGAGGATGATGATACCAGTCTTCCTAGGCTAAATCAGATCATGGATGGGTTGATTGTTCTTAATGAGGGATACCCAAAGTTTGTCAATGATACAAACGAATTACTAGATAGTCAATGGAAAACTCATCTTGCAAACATGCAAAAGATCCAAGAATATAAATGGCCATCAAATTTTACGGTGTATCAGTGGGAGGAAAAGTATTTGGTTTCAGAAGAATAGGATACTGAGGTGATAGCATTTGGACGTTCATCATGGAGAGGAATACTTTTCTAGATCAATGATCACGAGTCTTCTACGTTGAATAATGGAACCATATGTCAAAATGTCTTAAGTCTTGTTATTTCCTTAATTATGCTAATTAAATAGTTGTTGGTTTTAGAAGAATAGGACACTGAGGTGAGAGAATTTGGACATTCATCATGGAGAGGAAGAATTTTCCAGATCAATGATCATGGGTCTTCTACGTTGAATAATGGAACCATATGTCAAAATGTCTTAAGTCTTGTTATTTCCTTAATTATGCTAATTAAATAGTTGTTAGTAAAAGTAGTTATGAAAGGTTGTTTCTTTTTGTAAAAGGCCTATAGTTTGTTGCTTCCTATATAAATAGGAAACCAAGGCCTAGTTTTAAATTATCATCATCATATATCATTTCCATTTTAAAGACTTATGTTATTAACATATATCAATTGAAGCAATATAATGGAGAACATCTTATTATCAGAGATTCTCCATGACAGTGTTATCATTTTGTATTCTTCTTATGTTTACCATACTTATTTCTTCTTATATTTGAATGAATATATCAGTCATTGAGCCTCAATACTGTGCTTATGTGAATGAATACGCTGATACACTAAAGCATTTATTGTGGATGTTGGTAGAGATACTAATTTTTTTGAAAATTTGAGCTTATTTTGTCTTGTCACATGCTCAACATAAAAATGGAAACTATTTAAAAATAATAAAGTTAACAAAGTTGCTTATTTAAATAGTTGTGAGTTACTTGCATTAATGTTTTATTAAATTTTTTGTCTTCACGAACATATGTTGATACAAAATGAATGGAAGAAGCATCCAAGTAATCCTAATTTTTTTGCCAACAATTCATACCAAAGATTGAACAATTTAAGGATATTGCAATAGGTAATTAAGGATATGATGATGATGATATATTCTTGTACTTGTATATTCTATGAAACATTCCTTATTTTCTATGAAACAGTGTATATATTCTTGTACTTGTAAATATTATTTTACTGTTATGTCTATTAAATAAAACAGAGTTTGAATAAAAATGCTTCACCAGGTTTTTTGTAAGTGAGTATGTGAATTATTGTTTAAGGAAAAATATTACAGTGTTTACATTTTTAGCTTACTAGTTTCAAATCTTCATTTTCTATGTATATAAAATTGTATGTGCTCTTTATCTTGAATGACATAAAACAGTAATATCATAAAAATAAGGGTTTTCAATTTCAGCACCATCATTGTCCACACTTTTTATATCCTCTTCACTTTTAAGTACAATCATCAAAATTTTATTTTTATTTCTTGTTCCAGTTAATCTTGATTCCTTTCAACACAACACAGTAGGTTGCATGTTAAATTTTAAACATTTTCTTTGCATTTTTTTGTATATATTATTTTCTCAGTGCATCATTATGTAACAACAATTCCACTTCTAAGATATAAAGTAAAAATAAATGAAAGAACATGTTTTCTTTGTCAAGGGAAATGTATGGTGAATACCCTATGTCTTTCAGATAAGTGTGCAAGCGAAAAAAGACATAACTGATTGAATCTATTTTTCTATTGTACAATTGTTTTTTATGTGCTTTTTACTTTTTGCATGTGGATTACCCTCAGAAAGAGACTAATTATCTTTTCTTAAATGAAGCCTTTACATTTCCTGTCTATGAAAATAATTTACTACTTGACAATAGGTTCGTGAACTTCATACAAATTAAGATTGGTGTAAAAGGCCATCCCCACAAATGTTGTTTGTGTAAATTTTATGATCAGATGTAATGCACAGAAAAAATAGTTCAAAATCAGACACAATAACATAGCAGATACCCTGGGAAAACCCTCCTCTTGAGGGAGAAAAACCCAGCAACAAAAGTCTCTCTTATATATATAAACAATGGGAACAAATCTCTTTACAATGAGGCCAATCACTAGGCCAATATTCAACACCAACTGTAAATGCAAGAACAGATAATAACTGTCACTCCTTAAGGTTCAATTTTTCCTTAGAAGAATTCACAATCTTCCCTTGAGTAATTCGCAATCTGCTATTGAAGAATTCACACTTGATAGAATTCGCACTTGATAATATTCACACTTGACTTGAATGGAATGAATAAACTTGCTCGAATGAATGATGAATGGAAGAGTGAAACCTTGTATATATACAAATGAGAGAGGTATCACCTCTTCATCTACAAGGTCGGCCAAGATATAATATAATTTCAATAAATATAATTTACAATGAAAGTCGACCCAGAATAAGAATTATATTATTGCCAAGAGATGCACCCATACTCATTAATTGTCACATATAAATAAATAGCCAATAGGCTACATTTATTTATGTCTTCATTTGTGGCTAGAAGGACGAGCCTGAAGCTGCTATATCATTAACACTCCCTCTCAGCTAGGGAGAGAACTTCCAGCTGCTCAAGACAAATCATCTCAACATGATGTCCATCACATTGGCTACAACGAGATGTGAATACAAGGATATCACCTCAACGTGATATTAGATATCGTCTCGATATCAACCATAATATGGTAAGTAAAAGTGTTCATCACTTGCGTGATGTTGTCACCTCAACGTGACTTTCACCATGACTCTCTCAGAGGGTGAAACACAAGTACAACATATGTCATGGAGTCTCACACATGACATCCACCATCACTCAGCTTCGAGGAGGTGAAAACAGGGCTTTCACCTCCAAATTCAGCTCGTCTCGAGAAGAAAATGCATTAACAAGGGCTGCACCTCAAATTCTTAAATCTCAGAAAATGCATTAACAAGGGCTTGCACCTCCAAATTATTCCATCTCGAGAAAAATGCATTAACAAGGCTCAATGATCTCTTGAGGAATACTACTCTGATCAAAGGCTGGATTCTCCACCATACCAAGCTTATCTCAGAAGTACACAAACTTTATCCTGGCGAGAGGCTTGGCGAGAATATATGTCGTCTGCTCATTAGTGCTAATGTACCTCAACTATACAGCCTTCCGCAGTACCATATCTCTAATATAGTGGTACTTGATCTCAACATGCTTGGATCTGTCACGAAACACAGGATTGACAGAAAGCTTCACACAACTCTGATT
>VDFB02271803.1:0-14212 GCA_007258455.2 Sequoia sempervirens
AGATTTTTGAAAGATGTAGAGAGTTTGGTGTCTCTCTCAACACAAAGAAATTTGTGTTTTCTATTCATGAAGGTAAATTGCTTGGATACATTGTATCAAAACATGGTATTTCGATAGATCCAAAAAGAGTAAGTGCAATCCTTTCTCTTCCTTTACCAGCACACAAAAAAGGTCTTCAAAGTTTCCTGGGTAGAATCAACTTTGTAAGAAGATTCATTCCAGATATTGCTGAATTATTAGTGCCTTTAACTTCAATGTTAAAAAAGAATGTTTCTTTTAGATGGACTAAAGAAGGAAAGAGGAGCTTTCAACTTATTAAAGAAGCACTTGCAGCTGCTCCTACTTTGTTGAATCCTGATTTCTCAAAAGATTTTATTTTGTATGCATATGGTAATATTGATAATATTGCAGCCATGCTAGTCTAGGAAAATGATCAAAAGTTAGAGCAGCCCATAGATTTCTTCAGTCAAAGTCTTAAATACTATGAACTTAACTATTCCTTTGTTGAAAAACATGTCTTAGCTATTATCAGGAGTTTGAAGAAATTCAAACATATATTGTCTAATAATAGAATTAAATTGCTGGTTGCTCACCCTTCAGTCAAAGAATTTCTGCTGAATAAAGATCTGAACAACAAAAGAGCTAGTTGGGTGACTAAGGTAATGGAATATGACCTTGAAATCAAGGTTACCAAGCTAATAAGAGGCAAAGGTCTCTGTGAACAGCTTATAGAGAATAATGACAACAATATAGAAGAAGAAGAAACTGTTGTTTTAGCTCATCAAGATGAAGAAGTAATTACTGTCCCTGTAATTTCTACAGGTTGGGTGAAAGAAATGTCACATTTCTTATTAACTAGTGAGTGTCCTCTTGGTTTGACTAAATCTAAAAGAAGGTACTTTAGATTACAGTCAATACCTTATGTTCTCTTAAATGGTTTACTATTTAGAAAGGATTTTCATGGTGTACTGCTTAGATGTATTGAAGATGATCAGTTTGATAAGGTATTATATGAATTTCATCAAGGGTCAGGTGGTGGACACTTTTCTCCAAGAGCTACAACTCTTAAAATCATGAAAGGAGGCTATTACTGGCCTACCATATTCAAAGATGCTCATGCATGGATAAGGAAGTGCAAAGAATGTGCCATGTTTGCAGGAAAAGAAAAGTTAGTAGCTCTTCCATTGTAGCCAGTTCAAATTGAACAACCCTTTATGAAATGGGGCTTAGATTTCATTGGGGTCATAAACCCACCATCAAGTGCAGGGCACAAGTGGGTGCTCACAACCACTGATTATTTTTCAAAATGGACTGAAGCTGTAGCACTTAAAGAAGCAAATGAGACAGCTGTTCTGAACTTCTATGAAGAGCTGATAACTAGGTTTGGAGTTCTTGAATCTATTGTTTCAGATAATGCACTTGCTTTCATAGGAACTAAGATATCTGAGTGGGCTGTTAAAAATGGTGTATATCTGAATACATCTTCTAACTATTATCCTCAAGGGAATGGACAAGCTGAGTCCACTAATAAAAACCTTCTGAGGATCATCAAGAGGACCATGGATGGTAATCAGAGAGCCTGGCATACTAAGCTGAAATCAGCTTTGTGGGCTGATAGAATTACATCAAAAAGATCAACAAGATTTTCACCATACATGCTTGTGTATGGAAAAGAGGCAAGGCTTCCTATTTCACTTGAGCTACCAGCTCTTGATCTAGTAAATCAGCTTAATATGATTGAAGAAGAGCCTATGATAGCAAGATTGGCTCAGCTGATTGAACTTGAAGAAATTAGAACTGAAGCAATGAAAAAGATTGAGCAACATCAGGCTCAAATGAAAAGATCCTTTGATAAAAGAGCATCTCCAAGAATTTTCCAGGAGGGAGACATAGTTCTAAAATGGGATGAATTGAAAAGCAGACCTGGAAAGCACTCCAAGTTTGATGCATTTTGGGCTGGGCCATACATCATCACTAAAAAAAAATAGCATAATGCCTTCCAGTTGTCTAAGTTGGATGGTGAAGTGGAGCCAATCCCAGTGAATGGGATTCACCTCAAGCATTGCTTTTGAGGTATTGATCTAATCTGTACATAGTTGATTAGATTCTAGATATCAATAAGTGCTTCCACACATAGTTTAGTTGTATATGAATTTTCCTCTAAGTGTTGATTAGCACAGTTATCAGTTTACTTTAATTTTGCTGGGTGGAGTAAAAACTATAAATCTGATGTTACTAGCTATAGTTCAATAAGATAAATACTTCCTATTCATAACATGGAATAGAACTTCAATGTCATCAATAACAAGTATATGCCCCATGGGACTGTAACTAATAACAACAAAGTTACAAGCAGTTACAAGCAATGAGTAAATTGTGTACAAGTTTTTTGAAGTCTGAGAAAAGCTGAAATGGATTTCATACCCGATGGATAAGCAAGGCAACTGGCTTTTTTTTGTTTAGCAGGCAAACACCCCTGAGAGGTCGCCAGAAATGTTACTAATTTTTTGCATTTTGCATAAATTAGTAAGAGTTTGGCAGCAATTATTTGCTGGGGTATTCAAAATTTTCTGTCAAAGGTGTTCAATGAATTTTATTTTCAAAATTACAAATTCAAAAGCATGTTTTAGGATTGCTTTATCAAAATCATTCAACCAGATTGAGTTAAACTGATTGGACAGTCTTAGCAAGGCAATCGTTGAACGAATTTCATTTGAAGAATGTCATTCAAGCTGAGTGATTCATTATGTAGTAATTGTTACTGCTGTTTTTCATAAAAGCATTACAGATTTAAGAGCTAGAGTGCAGATAATCATTCATTTTGATTACAAAACATGTTTTCAGAACAATTGCAATATCATTGTTTCATTATGTAATCGGAAAAAAATTAGATTGCTGATCATAAGACATTTCATATCATGAACAAATGATTTATTAAGAGAAATATGTTTTGTGATCCCACACAAGTCGTGGGTAGACTAAGTTGATTCAATTCAACAAAAAATACAAACTATACAATTGAAGAACAAGTAAAGTGAAACATGTAAAAGAAAATCATGCCGTCATTGCCTTGAGGGCTGGTGTAGACTTGATTCATCATTCTTCTGCTTGGTCTTCAGCATCTTCGATCTTCAGCGCCTTAGCTTCTCAAATTCAGTATCTGCAATTGGTAGAAAGTGGTGTTAGAGCTCAGGTCACGAAATTCAAAAGCATGCTAAGTTCAACCGAAATATAATTTGCATCTGTTGTTGAATCAAATCAATATAGTCAAATTCTAAGAGAATAAAAAATTCTAGATTCGATCATCAGGGAATCATTCGATCCAATGTTTTTTACTAACTTGTTTGTTTCATGTGCAGAAACAGGAAATGTAATGTTGTTGAATTCATCAAATTTCAATATGAGTGGGGTTAAATGAGGGTCCCACAAGGGTAGAGCTCAGCTCATATAGTGGTATCAACAATATAAATATCATATCAACATTGAGGTTTGCAAAAATTCAAAAGATAGCTTCATATAACAGCTAAGTACATTCACGTATTTTCATAAAAGCATCATCAAAGGATACAAGTGTATATTCATATTTGGATTTTCTCAAGTAACAATAAATGAGAGAGCAGTTTGATGTTATAGTATATGGAAAACAAAGGAAATAAAAACTTATGAGCAACCAAAGCAGTATGAAAACACTATTGGTTGAGAATGAACAGAAATTGTTCTTTCTCTATGATCTGTATAAGGAAAAGAGAGGGACAGTACCTCTTTATCTTCTGTTTAAAACAATGACTAATTTCAGGAAAAATGACGCCTCTTTCAAAAAATCATGTAATTTAAATCTTCATAGAGCAAAGATTATGTCAGCCAAAATGAAGGGACAGCATGAGGCATCATCAGAAAATACAATAAGTATTGCTTAACACAGAAGAATCAGCAATAATAGTGTCTCTTTTCTGTTGAAAAGTGTTTTGCTTTGTTTGTATATCTTCTGTAAATTGTATAGCATTATTTCGTTTTTTCTAAACAAAAATCTTTTGCAATATGGTGTTGAATGCTCAAAAGTATAAGGCAGTGATTTGTTCATATCAAATCATAAACAGTAGCGTGCTTTCAACATGGAGGAGTTTCATAGAATGGTCACAAAGATTGCAGAGGAGTTCAAGATGTTACTCATAATGTGTATGGTTGCAGCCATGGAAGTGAGTAAAATGAAGTTGCTTGAGCTTATATGAGATTTCAAGGATAACCCACACAAAATAATGGCAAAAGAAATAGTATTTGAAAGTTCAATATAGGAGATACATAGCTGCACCCAACTCATGAGAGGTAAATGCACAGAGACAAAGAATAATTATTCTTTTATTCAATGTTCAGCAAAATTGTAATGCCCAGATATAGAAATGCATAGCCACAGCCAGAAGAGTAAAATTTTTGACATACATGGAAGAAATAAGAGTATATGTTTACTTTTATACCTTTATAGAACTTGATTTAAGCTTTTGATAAAAAAGAAAAGAAGTTGAACTTCTATAAAAAGCTCGACTGGTAAAAAGACTTACCCAGCTACAAAGAAGGAAGCTGTGAAATTTCCTCATTTCAAAGCTCCACAGAAGCTCAGCCAAGAGTAAAACATGGTGACCAAGTCAAGAAAAACAGCAGAAACAAATTTCCATAGAGAATATCAGAAATAGTAGATGGCAGCAGCTTGTTAACCTTCCAAAAGCTTTCAAAGACAAAGAAAATTCTCCAGATTTAAAGATAAGTCTATTTGCCTTCGTATTTCTGCTATAAATCTTCCAGAATCTTCAAAAAATGGCTCAAAATACAGTGAAAACCAGTAAAAACGTGGCTAGGGTTTGCAGATGGCGGCGCCTCCCAGCAGCAAAATGAAGTGACAAAATAAAAATACTGTCTTTCATTTTAGGTTTCAAAACCTAAAGAGCTTGGTAGACTTAGGCTTTTAGCCTTAAGTTTTATTAAAAACTTTCCTCACATAAAAATGAATGCCACGATTTTTGCTTTGCAATTCCTTTTTTGCTTTAAATGAAAGCCTTAGTCAAATTTTATATGGCTTTCTCAAAATTCCTTCTTTTTGCATTTTGATTTTAAATTTTGTAAAACTTTATTTAAAGTGATATTTATAAATCACTTTAGATAAATGTATTTTAAAATGCAAGATAAATGTTGAAAGACTTTGTCAATTCAAGTCTTTAATATTTGATTAGAGTTCTTTTATTTTTGCATTTCAATTCAAATAAAAACTTTATTTTAAGTGATAAATTATAAATCACTTCTAATAAATGTTACTATTAAATGCAAAGTAAAATATCTTATGATGAAGTCTTTTTATTTTTTTTCATTACATTCAGAAATTGTAATCTTTATTTAAAAATGATGAATTATAAATCATTTCTAAATAAATGATATTATGAAATGCAAATAAAAAGTAATTTGATTGTAATTTCAAATTATTGAATGAAGATCAAGTGGAGCATTTAAAGCCTTTGCTTTATTCTTGGAGGAGATTGAGAAAGTTTTGCCATCATATGGAGCAAAATCAGGGGTTTTGAGGCAGTTATTTATGAGTTCTACTTCAGTTTTGAATTCCTTTTGACTTGACTTGAATAAAGGAGTGTTTTGAGGGATATGATAGATTGTTACATTCAGTTTTGAGCCTGATTTGGAGGGATTTTCATTTGCATACGGCTCACCAAGTTGTTCAACTTTGACAACTCTTGTTGGAGTTGGTTGGCAATTGCATGCCTTATTTGGAGGAAAGGATGGACAACACATAAGCTTTTGGAGCCAAAATTCAATTTCAAATTTTGAGGCACTTTCTATAACTCTTTCTCTTCTTTCATTATTGGAGTTAGTTCTTGGTTTTGAGATTGCTGAGGCATATCGTTCTCACTTTGTAACTCATGATTTCTTGAGATTTGTAATGCAAATATCCCAGATTTTTCAATAAAGAAGCTTGTCATTCCTTCTCAGATCTGTCTTGTGCATGTATTGTGAGTAAGTCTTTGGATTAATAGTTTGTGATTTCCATCAAATCCTTATTTTAATCTTATTGTCTCAATGTCTTGCTTAGATTCAGTATGTTATAGTGCAGGTCATTGATTGTGTTTCATAGATTTGTTGAATGCTTGTTATGAAAACATCATTGTTTTCTTTCAAACAAACTTCGATAAAAAAAAACCTGTCAAATGAATCATTTATGCAGAACATGCTAGATTGAGTAGTGAATTCTCTTTTAGTTTCATTTGTTGAAATATCTTGAGAGGTTTTAAAGCAGATTCAAGTCATCTTCACATATTGGTGAATCACCTTATTTTCCTGTTTTATTTTTGCTTTATCCTTCTATCCTTTACCTCTGTTAAAAAAACCAGTTTTACAAGAAAATCCAAAGGGAACCAGCCCAAAACCTGGAGGTCTATTCTCACCATAGGATACCCACAGCCTGAGAATAGTCCCATGTGCACAGGATTTATCGAGCTTTTCAGCTTAATTTCGGGTGCAAATCCATGTGTTAACAATTTTGGCACGCCCGGTGGGACCTATTGCACTGTTCTCTCAGTTCAAAAAGAGCTTAATTTGCTGCTGTATCAGTGTGAGCAGCAATCTTCAGCCTTCAGGAAGGAAAAAATTCACACTTGGCGACTCTGGATCTCAGTTTCAGCAGTATTAGTGAGGAAGCATATGAGAAGTTATCAAAGAAGATCAAGAGCAGAGTCCGTAGAACATTCAGAATTACCAGCAAGAAGTACCAGAATTGTTAGGACAGCAACAAGCCCTGTTTCGTCCTTCAACAATCCACTATTTGTAAGTTCTGCAGTTCGAATTTCTGCTAATTCTACTATTTCCAATAATTCATCTTCACCATTAATCATCAATATGGCTCATCCTCCACCTAGGAATCAGCCTTTTGTTTCATTTGATCAAGGAAGCCCCTTGAATTTAGCCCAGCATAATGATATTCCAGCTGCAGCCCTTAAAAGTTTACCATTCTTTACTGGTGAAGATCACACAACAGCGATTGAACACATTCGAGATGTGGCATCATTGTGTGGTTTACATCATATAACTGAGCAAGATGTTGCAGTAAGGCTCTTGGCAGCCTCTTTCAAGGGTAAAGCATTTCAGTGGTTTAGAGGGTTACCAGTGAATTCAATTACAACATGGGATCAGCTTGGAGAGAAGTTGAACAAACAGTTTGAAGATAAATCAGACCATCTGTCACTGGTGGAGCAACTTACTACTATCAAGAGAGCACCACATGAACTTTTGATGGACTTCAATTATCGGTTCATAAAGACCTGGAATCGAATTCCAGCCACGGTAAAGCCATCTAATGATCATGCCTTTTTGTATTATTTGAAAGCATTAAATAGTGAAATTGCACTTTTGATTCAATCATTAGGAGGGGATACATTACCAGCAGCATTTGATATAGCTGTTAGGGCAGAAAATAATTTAATTCAAGCTGGAAAGTTAGCCCCTAGGCCTCCTATGCCTTATTTTGCTGATATACAGCCAATTACCCCAGTTTTACCACCTACTGTAGCTGTTGTTCCTACATTTCCAGCCTTTAATTCACAAGTAGCAGCTCAAGAGCATGCTATTCCTAACCAGTTTCAGGAACTAGTTAGCATAAAAGAGAAAAATCAAAATATTCAAAAGACCTTACAGACCTTTGGTAATGAGCTGGTTAATATCAAGAAGCAGCAAAGTCAACCACCATACCAAGCCCCTTACCAAGCTCCATATCAGTCCAATCCTCAGATTCAAAAAAGAAATTTCAATCAAAGGCCTTTCCAGCCTTACAATCCCAGTGCTCCTAGTTCATCTAAGGAGGTAGTACCTGTACAAAATGACATAGCTGCTGATTATGAATGGTGTTTTCCATGTAATCAGCCACATAACCAATCTACCTGTTCCAATGGAATTCTTAATCAAGCACTAATGGTGCAAAGTAGTGCTGCTGTTCCAAAGAATTCATCTCAGGAGGCTCATGATCAGCACTCCACTCATGCGGAACAACGGAATCCAGATGTCACTTTCATGAACTGGCAAGGTGAGGAATTTTGTGGGGTCAATAATGATCAGAATTAGTCAAGTAACCCTATAGCAGCCAACACAAGGAGTAAGAAAAGGGCTGTTGATTTGGGGCAGCAGAATGGTGGAGACAGAAACCAGCCTTCTACAAGTTCACAAGGACAAGATAAATCTTCTGCTAAACAGAATGGTCAAGTTCTGCCAAGAACACAGTCTGTGGTTGGCGAAGATCAGCATGGTCAATCAGCACAAGTTCAGAAGAATGTTGTTGTTCATAAAGGACAGCAGAAGGTTAGTGCTGGTAATTTTAATATTTTAGAGCATATGAAGAAGACTAGTGTTAGTGTTTCAATGTGGGATTCATTAGCTCTTCCTGGACAAAAGGATCTCTTACATGAAGCTCTGTCAAAGTTTTCTCTGTCTAATGATGTGTCTGATCAACAATCTGCTAAGGTTGTGCTTACTAATGACTTGCCTGAAAATAAAGAGCAGTCTACCAAGGTAGTTAAACCACCCCCTTTCTATGTTTCATTAATTATTGGTCAACATTTAGTTCATAACTGTATGATTGACTCTGGGGCTAGCAGTTCTGTAATGCCCAAGCAAATTGTAGACAAGCTTGGAATTAAGTATGAGCCATTAGAAAAAGGGGTAGTCCAACTAGATGGTACTGTTGTTAAAACAGTTGGAGTTATTAAAAATCCGAGTCTTACATTGCACGCATGTTCAAACTTTTCAATACCTCAAGATGTTTATGTCATAGAGTTGCCTCCATACTTCGCAATCTGTTTATCTCGTGATTTTACAGCTAAGATTGGAGGATACTTGTCCTCTGATTGGTCTCATATGTTATTTAGGACCAGGTATGGAACCAAAGTCACTATCAAATCTGAACCTGTTGCTAAAAATCATATTGAACCATATAATCCAAGTGTAGTTAATGCAGCAGCTGCTGTAAATTGTGCTCTATTTGATCAAGAAGACATTAATGCTTCCAATGAGACTACTACTCAAATAGAAGACATTCCAGATATTCTATTGGATGACTGGGCAGCAGAAAATGATCAAAGTTCTTCAAATGAACAGCTGGAAGAGGCAAATTTAGGAATTTATATGATGCATGAAACTGATTCTGTTATGCCTAATCTGGAAAAAAGTATTGAACAACAAACAGATCAGCAAACAAATGAAGTTTGGAAGCTATTCTTTGATGGTTCAAGGAGTAGAAATGGTGCTGGAGGTGGTTGCATGCTTATTTCTCCAGCTGGTGAGAGATATTATTCTGCATTCAGGTTCACATTTAGCTGCACCAATAATACAGCTGAGTATGAAGCTCTGATTCATGGTCTTCAATGGGCAAAAAAGAGAGGTATTTGTTGTTTACAAGTCTTTGGTGACACAGAACTGATTGTTAATCAAGTTAGAGGTATCCATACTACTAAAAATGATCTCCTCAAGTCTTATAAGCATAGAGTATGGGATCTCATTGAAGATTTTCAAGCATTTAATTTACTGTCAATTCCCAGAATTAAAAATAATCATGCTGATAGACTAGCAGCCATAGGTGCTCAGTATGATATTCCAAATGATATCAGTAATTCAAGAGAACAACAGTATGTAAAAGTTATTGTTAGGTCATCAATTCCTAACAATAATGAACATTGGCAAGTTTTTGATAGTGACCAACAGATTATCAATTTTTTGAGAGAAGAAGCTGAGTTTTCCAATGATAATCAAGAGAAACTCAAACAGCAATACGAAGATCAGATCATACAGCTGAAAACCAACAAACTGCCCAAAGGCTTGGTTATTTTGGAGTCCATTTTCAATACAGATGATCAAGTCAGAAAAGAGAAAGCCAGTTTGCAGATTAAAGAAGATCATTATGAAGGTGTTGAAATCTTCAAAAACAAGCTTTTAAAGCTTGGTAAGGTATGCACTTTAGAAGAAAGGCATGCTTTTATTTTATTATGTCAAGAATTCAGTGATGTCTTTGCATGGGAATACTCAGATCTGAAAGGTTTTGATCCTTCTATTACCCAGCATACAATTGAACTTGAACCAAATGCCAAGCCTGTGAGACAAAAATAGAGGCCACTCAATCCCAAGCTTGAGCCCCTCATGGTCAAAGAGTTGAATAAACTTATTGAGAGTGGTATCATTTATCCAATTAAGCATACCTCTTGGGTATCCAATCTGGTACCTGTGAGAAAGAAAAGTGGTGAAATCAGACTTTGTGTTGATTTCAGAGATCTTAATAGAGCTTCCCTAAAAGATCATCACCCTTTGCCTTCCATGGAACAGATCCTTCAAGTTGTTTCAGGTTCTGAAAGATTCTCTTTATTAGATGGTTTTTCAGGATATAATCAGATCCTGGTTAAGGAAGAAGACCAGTTTAAGACAACATTTACAACTAAATGGGGTACAATGGCTTACAAAAGGATGCCATTTGGTTTATCTAATGCTGGAGCTACTTTTCATAAAGCTATGGATATGGCTTTCAAAGGTTTGATGTATAAGATAGTGTTAGTTTATTTGGATGACATAACTGTTTTTTCAAAGAATTCAAATGAACACTTTGATCACTTAAGAAAGATTTTTGAAAGATGTAGAGAGTTTGGTGTATCTCTCAACACAAAGAAATCTGTGTTTGTTGTTCACGAAGGTAAATTGCTTGGATACATTGTATCAAAACATGGTATTTCGATAGATCCGGAAAGAGTAAGTGCAATCCTTTCACTTCCTTTACTAGCACACAAAAAAAGTCTTCAAAGTTTTTTGGGTAGAATCAACTTTGAAAGAATTCCAGATGTTGCTGAATTATTAGTGCCTTTGACTTCAATGTTAAAAAAGAATGTTTCTTTTAGCTGGACTAAAGAAGGAAACAGGAGCTTTCAGCTTATTAAAGAAGCACTTGCAGCTGCTCCTACTTTGTTGAATCCTGATTTCTCAAAGGATTTCATTTTGTATGCATATGGTAATGCTGATAATATTGCAGCTATGCTAGTTCAGGAAAATGATCAAAAATTAGAACAGCCCATAGCTTTTTTCAGTCAAGGTCTTAAAGACTATGAACTTAACTATTCCTTTGTTGAAAAACATGTCTTAGCTGTTATCAGGAGTTTGAAGAAATTTAGACATATGTTGTCTAATAACAGAATTAAATTGTTGGTTGCTCACCCTTCAGTCAAAGAATTTCTATTGAATAAAGATCTGAACAGTAAAAGAGCTAGTTGGGTGACTAAAGTAATGGAATATGACCTTGAAATCAAGGTTACCAAGCTAATAAGAGGCAAAGGTCTCTGTGAACAGCTTACAGAGAATAATGACAGCAATATAGAAGAAGAAGAAACTATTGTTTTAGCTCATCAAGATGAAGAAGTAATTACTGCCCCTGTAACTTCTACAGGTTGGGTGAAAGAAATATCACATTTCTTATTAACTGGTGAGTGTCCTCTTGGTTTGACTAAATCTAAAAGAAGGTACTTTAGATTACAGTCAATACCTTATGTTCTCTTAAATGGTTTACTATTCAGAAAGGATTTTCATGGTGTATTGCTTAGATGTATTGAAGCTGATCAGGTTGATAAGGTATTACATGAATTTCATCAAGGACCAGCTGGTGGACACTTTTCTCCAAGAGCTACAGCTCTTAAAATCATGAAAGGAGGCTATTACTAGCCTACCATATTCAAAGATGCTCATGCATGGATAAGAAAGTGCAAAGAATGTGCTATCTTTGCAGGAAAAGAAAAGTTAGCAGCTCTTCCATTGCAGCCAATTCAAGTTGAGCAGCCCTTTATGAAATGGGGCTTAGATTTCATTGGCGTGATAAACTCACCATCAAGTGCAGGCCATAAGTGGGTGCTTACAGCCACTGATTATTTTTCTAAATGGACTGAAGCTATAGCACTCAAAGAAGCTAATGAGTCAGCTATTCTAAACTTCTATGAAGAGTTGATAACCAGGTTTGGAGTTCTTGAATCTATTGTTTCAGATAATGCACTTGCTTTCATAGGAACTAAGATATCTGAGTGGGCTGTTAAAAATGGTGTATATCTGAATACATCTTCTAACTATTATCCTCAAGGGAATGGACAGGCTAAGTCCACTAATAAAAACCTTCTGAGGATCATCAAGAGGACCATGGAAGGTAATCAGAGAGTTTGGCATACCAAGCTGAAATCAGCTTTGTGGGCTGATAGAATTACATCAAAAAGATCAACAGGATTTTCACCATACATGCTTGTGTATGGAAAAGAGGCAAGGCTTCCTATTTCACTTGAGCTACCAGCTCTTGATCTGGTAAATCAGCTTAATATGATTGAAGAAGAGCCTATGACAGCAAGATTGGCTCAGCTGATTGAACTTGAAGAAATTAGAACCGAAGCAATGAAAAAGATTGAGCAACATCAGGCTCAAATGAAAAGATCCTTTGATAAAAGAGCATCTCCAAGAATTTTCCAGGAGGGAGACATAGTTCTAAAATGGGATGAACTGAAAAGCAGACCTGGAAAGCACTCCAAGTTTGATGCATTCTGGGCTGGGCCATACATCATCACTAAAAAAAAACAGCATAATGCCTTCCAGTTGTCTAAGTTGGATGGTGAAGTGGAGCCAATCCCAGTGAATGGGATTCACCTCAAGCATTGCTTTTGAGGTATTGATCTAATCTGTACATAGCTGATTAGATTCTAGATATCAATAAGTGCTTCCGCAACATAGTTTAGTTGTATCTGAATTTTCCTCTAAGTGCTGATTAGCACAGCTATCAGTTTACTTTAATTTTGCTGGGTGGAGGAATAAAAAATGTAAATCTGCTGTTACTAGCTATAGTTCAATAAGATAGATGCTTACTATTCATAACATGGAGTAGAATTTCAATGTCATCAACAAGAAGTATATACCCTATGGGACTGTAACTAATAACATCAAAGTTACAAGCAGTTACAAGCAATGAGTAAATTATGTACAAGTTTTCTGAAGTCTGAGAAAAGCTGAAATGGACTCCATACCCAATGGATAAGCAAGGCAACTGGCCCTTTTTGTTTAGCAGGCAAACACCCCTGAAAGGTCGCCAGAAATGTTACTAATTTTTGCGTTTTGCATAAATTAGTAAGAGTTTGGCAGCAGTTATTTGCTGGGGTATTCAAAATTTTCTGTCAAAGGTGTTCAGTGAATTTTGTTTTCAAAATTACAAATTCAAAAACATGTTTTAGGATTGCTTTATCAAAATCATTCAACCAGATTGAGTTAAACTGATTGGACAGTCTTGGCAAGGCAATCGTTAAACAAATCTCATTTGAAGAACGTCATTCAAGCTGAGTGATTCATTATGTAGTGATTGTTACTGCTGTTTTTCAGAAAAGCATTACAGATTTAAGAGCTAGAGTGCAGATAATCATTCATTTTGATTACAAAACATGCTTACAGAACAATTGCAATATCATTGTTTCATCATGTAATCGGAAAAAATTTAGGTTGCTGATCATAAGACATTTCATATCATGAACAATTGATTTGTTAAAAGAAATATGTTTTGTGATCCCACACAAGCCGTGGGTAGACTAAGCTGATTCAATTCAACAAAAAATACAAACTATACAACTGAAGAACAAGTAAAGTGAAACATGTAAAGGAAAATCATGCCGTCATTGCCTTGAGGGCTGGTGTAGACTTGATTCATCATTCTTCTATTTGGTCTTCAGCATCTTCGATCTTCAGCTCCTTAGCTTCTCAAATTCAGCATCTGCAATTGGTAGAAAGTGGTGTTAGAGCTCAGGTCACGAAATTCAAAACATGCTAAGTTCAACCGAAATATAATTTGCATCTGTTGTTGAATCAAATCAATATAGTCAAATTCTAAGAGAATAAAAAATGCCAGATTCAATCATCAAGGAATCATTCGATCCAATGTTTTTACTAACTTGTTTGTTTCATGTGCAGAAACAGGAAATGTAATGTTGCTGAATTCATCAAATTTCAATATGAGTGGGGTTAAATGAGGCTCCCACAAGGGTAGAGCTCAGCTCATATAGTGGTATCAGCAATATAAATATCATATCAACATTGAGGTTTGCAGAAATTCAAAAGATAGCTTCATACAACAGCTAAGTACATTCACGTATTTTCATCAAAGGATACAAGTGTATATTCATAT
>VDFB02271804.1:0-27852 GCA_007258455.2 Sequoia sempervirens
GGCTCCCACAAGGGTAGAGCTCAGCTCATATAGTGGTATCAGCAATATAAATATCATATCAACATTGAGGTTTGCAGAAATTCAAAAGATAGCTTCATACAACAGCTAAGTACATTCACGTATTTTCATCAAAGGATACAAGTGTATATTCATATTTGGATTTTCTCAAGTAACAATAAATGAGAGAGAAGTTTGATGGTATAGTATATGGCAAACAAAGGAAATAAAAAACTTATGAGCACCCAAAGCAGTATGAAAACACTATTGGTTGAGAATGAACAGAAATTGTTCTTTCTCTATGATCTGTATAAGGAAAAGAGAGGGACAGTACGTCTTTATCTTCTCTTTAAAACAATGACTAATTTCAGGAAAAATGAAATCTCTTTCAAAAAAAATCATGTAATTTAAATCTTCATAGAGCAAAGATTATGTCAGCCAAAATGAAGGGACAGCATGAGGCATTATCAGAAAATACAATAAGTATTGCTTAACACAGAAGAATCAGCAATAATAGTGTCTCTTTTCTGTTGAAAAGTGTTTTGCTTTGTTTGTATATCTTCTGTAAATTGGATAGCATTATTTCGTTTTTTCTAAACAAAAATCTTTTGCAATATGGTGTTGAATGCTCAGAAGTATAAGGCAGTGATTTGTTCATATCAAATCATAAACAGTAGCGTGCTTTCAGCATGGAGGAGTTTCATAGAATGATCACAAAGATTGCAGAGGAGTTCGAGATGTTACTCATAATGTGTATGGTTGCAGCCAGAGAAGTGAGTAAAATGAATAACCCACACAAAAGAATGGCAAAAGAAATAGTATTTCAAAGCTCAATATAGGAGATACATAGCTGCACCCAACTCATGAGAGGTAAATGCACAGAGACAAAGAATAATTATTCTTTATTCTTTTATTCAATGTTCAGCAAAATTGTAATGCCCAGATATAGAAATGCATAGCCACAGCCAGAAGAGTAAAATTTCTGATATACATGGAAGAAATAAGAGTATATGTTTACTTTTATACCTTTATGGAACTTGATTTAAGCTTTTGATAAAAAAGAAAAGAAGTTGAACTTCTATAAAAAGCTCGACTGGTAAAAAGACTTACCTAGCTACAAAGAAGGAAGCTGTGAAATTTCCTCATTTCAAAGCTCCACAGAAGCTCAGCCAAGAGTAAAACATGGTGACCAAGTCAAGAAAAACAGTAGAAAC
Organism: Sequoia sempervirens; assembly: GCA_007258455.2. Taxonomy (NCBI): domain Eukaryota; kingdom Viridiplantae; phylum Streptophyta; class Pinopsida; order Cupressales; family Cupressaceae; genus Sequoia; species Sequoia sempervirens. Next base: position 1,212 of record VDFB02271804.1, read on the forward strand.
AAATTTCCATAGAGAATATCAGAAATAGTAGATGGCAGCAGCTTGTTAACCTTCCAAAAGCTTTCAAAGACAAAGAAGATTCTCCAGATTTAAAGATAAGTCTATTTGCCTTCGTATTTCTGCTATAAATCTTCCAGAATCTTCAAAAAATGGCTCAAAATACAGTGAAAACCAGTAAAAACGTGGCTAGGGTTTGCAGATGGCGGCGCCTCCCAGCAGCAAAATGAAGTGACAAAATAAAAATACTGTCTTTCATTTTAGGTTTCAAAACCTAAAGAGCTTGGTAGACTTAGGCTTTTAGCCTTAAGTTTTATTAAAAACTTTCCTCACATAAAAATGAATGCCACGATTTTTGCTTTGCAATTCCTTTTTTGCTTTAAATGAAAGCCTTAGTCAAATTTTATATGGCTTTCTCAAAATTCCTTCTTTTTGCATTTTGATTTTAAATTTTGTAAAACTTTATTTAAAGTGATATTTATAAATCACTTTAGATAAATGTATTTTAAAATGCAAGATAAATGTTGAAAGACTTAGTCAATTCAAGTCTTTAATATTTGATTAGAGTTCTTTTATTTTTGCATTTCAATTCAAATAAAAACTTTATTTTAAGTGATAAATTATAAATCACTTCTAATAAATGTTACTATTAAATGCAAAATAAAATATCTTATGATGAAGTCTTTATTTGCATTACATTCAGAAATTGTAATCTTTATTTAAAAATGATGAATTATAAATCATTTCTAAATAAATGATATTATGAAATGCAAATAAAAAGTAATTTGAATGTAATTTCAAATTATTGAATGATGATCAAATGGAGCATTTAAAGCCTTTGCTTTATTCTTGGAGGAGATTGAGAAAGTTTTGCCAACATATGGAGCAAAATCAGGGGTTTTGAGGCAGTTATTTATGAGTTCTACTTCAGTTTTGAATTCCTTTTGACTTGACTTGAATAAAGGAGTGTTTTGAGGGATATGATAGCTTGTTACATTCAGTTTTGAGCCTGATTTGCATACGGCTCACCAAGTTGTTCAACTTTGACAACTCTTGTTGGAGTTGGTTGGCAATTGCATGCCTTATTTGGAGGAAAGGATGGACAACACATAAGCTTTTGGAGCCAAAATTCAATTTCGAATTTTGAGGCACTTTCTATAACTCTTTCTCTTCTTTCATTATTGGAGTTAGTTCTTGGTTTTGAGATTGCTGAGGCATATCGTTCTCACTTTGTAACTCATGATTTCTTGAGATTTGTAATGCAAATATCCCAGATTTTTCAATAAAGAAGCTTGTCATTCCTTCTCAGATCTGTCTTGTGCATGTATTGTGAGTAAGTCTTTGGATTAATAGTTTGTGATTTCCATCAAATCCTTATTTTAATCTTATTGTCTCAATGTCTTGCTTAGATTCAGTATGTTATAGTGCAGGTCATTGATTGTGTTTCATAGATTTGTTGAATGCTTGTTATGAAAACATCATTGTTTTCTTTCAAACAAACTTCGATCAAAAAAACCTTTCAAATGAATCATTTATGCAGAACATGCTAGATTGAGTAGTGAATCCTCTTTTAGTTTCATTTGTTGAAATATCTTGAGAGGTTTTAAAGCAGATTCAAGTCATCTTCACATATTGGTGAATCACCTTATTTTCCTGTTTTATTTTTGCTTTATCCTTCTATCCTTTACCTCTGTTAAAAAAACCAGTTTTACAAGAAAATCCAAAGGGAACCAGCCCAAAACCTGGAGGTCTATTCTCACCATAGGATACCCACAGCCTGAGAATAGTCCCATGTGCACAGGATTTATCGAGCTTTTCAGCTTAATTTCGGGTGCAAATCCATGTGTTAACAATTTTGGCACGCCCGGTGGGACCTATTGCACTGTTCTCTCAGTTCAAAAAGAGCTTAATTTGCTGCTGTATCAGTGTGAGCAGCAATCTTCAGCCTTCAGGAAGGAAAAAATTCACACTTGGCGACTCTGGATCTCAGTTTCAGCAGTATTAGTGAGGAAGCATATGAGAAGTTATCAAAGAAGATCAAGAGCAGAGTCCGTAGAACATTCAGAATTACCAGCAAGAAGTACCAGAATTGTTAGGACAGCAACAAGCCCTGTTTCGTCCTTCAACAATCCACTATTTGTAAGTTCTGCAGTTCGAATTTCTGCTAATTCTACTATTTCCAATAATTCATCTTCACCATTAATCATCAATATGGCTCATCCTCCACCTAGGAATCAGCCTTTTGTTTCATTTGATCAAGGAAGCCCCTTGAATTTAGCCCAGCATAATGATATTCCAGCTGCAGCCCTTAAAAGTTTACCATTCTTTACTGGTGAAGATCACACAACAGCGATTGAACACATTCGAGATGTGGCATCATTGTGTGGTTTACATCATATAACTGAGCAAGATGTTGCAGTAAGGCTCTTGGCAGCCTCTTTCAAGGGTAAAGCATTTCAGTGGTTTAGAGGGTTACCAGTGAATTCAATTACAACATGGGATCAGCTTGGAGAGAAGCTGAACAAACAGTTTGAAGATAAATCAGACCATCTGTCACTGGTGGAGCAACTTACTACTATCAAGAGAGCACCACATGAACTTTTGATGGACTTCAATTATCGGTTCATAAAGACCTGGAATCGAATTCCAGCCACGGTAAAGCCATCTAATGATCATGCCTTTTTGTATTATTTGAAAGCATTAAATAGTGAAATTGCACTTTTGATTCAATCTTTAGGAGGGGATACATTACCAGCAGCATTTGATATAGCTGTTAGGGCAGAAAATAATTTAATTCAAGCTGGAAAGTTAGCCCCTAGGCCTCCTATGCCTTATTTTGCTGATATACAGCCAATTACCCCAGTTTTACCACCTACTGTAGCTGTTGTTCCTGCATTTCCAGCCTTTAATTCACAAGTAGCAGCTCAAGAGCATGCTATTCCTAACCAGTTTCAGGAACTAGTTAGCATAAAAGAGCAAAATAAAAATATTCAAAAGACCTTACAGACCTTTGGTAATGAGCTGGTTAATATCAAGAAGCAGCAAAGTCAACCACCATACCAAGCCCCTTACCAAGCTCCATATCAGTCCAATCCTCAGATTCAAAGAAGAAATTTCAATCAAAGGCCTTTCCAGCCTTACAATCCCAGTGCTCCTAGTTCATCTAAGGAGGTAGTACCTGTACAAAATAACATAGCTGCTGATTATGAATGGTGTTTTCCATGTAATCAGCCACATAACCAATCTACCTGTTCCAATGGAATTCTTAATCAAGCACTAATGGTGCAAAGTAGTGCTACTGTTCCAAAGAATTCATCTCAGGAGGCTCATGATCAGCACTCCACTCATGCAGAACAACGAAATCCAGATGTCACTTTCATGAACTGGCAAGGTGAGGAATTTTGTGGGGTCAATAATGATCAGAATCAGTCAAGTAACCCTATAGCAGCCAACACAAGGAGTAAGAAAAGGGCTGTTGATTTGGGGCAGCAGACTGATGGAGACAGAAACCAGCCTTCTACAAGTTCACAAGGACAAGATAAATCTTCTGCTACACAGAATGGTCAAGTTCTGCCAAGAACACAGTCTGTGGTTGGCGAAGATCAGCATGGTCAATCAGCACAAGTTCAGAAGAATGTTGTTGTTCATAAAGGACAGCAGAAGGTTAGTGCTGGTAATTTTAATATTTTAGAGCATATGAAGAAGACTAGTGTTAGTGTTTCAATGTGGGATTCATTAGCTCTTCCTGGACAAAAGGATCTCTTACATGAAGCTCTGTCAAAGTTTTCTCTGTCTAATGATGTGTCTGATCAACAATCTGCTAAGGTTGTGCTTACTAATGACTTGCCTGAAAATAAAGAGCAGTCTACCAAGGTAGTTAAACCACCCCCTTTCTATGTTTCATTAATTATTGGTCAACATTTAGTTCATAACTGTATGATTGACTCTGGGGCTAGCAGTTCTGTAATGCCCAAGCAAATTGTAGACAAGCTTGGAATTAAGTATGAGCCATTAGAAAAAGGGGTAGTCCAACTAGACGGTACTGCTGTTAAAACAGTTGGAGTTATTAAAAATCTGAGTCTTACATTGCACGCATGTTCAAACTTTTCAATACCTCAAGATGTTTATGTCATAGAGTTGCCTCCATACTTCGCAATCTGTTTATCTCGTGATTTTACAGCTAAGATTGGAGGATACTTGTCCTCTGATTGGTCTCATATGTTATTTAGGACCAGGTATGGAACCAAAGTCACTATCAAATCTGAACCTGTTGCTAAAAATCATATTGAACCATATAATCCAAGTGTAGTTAATGCAGCAGCTGCTGTAAATTGTGCTCTGTTTGATCAAGAAGACATTAATGCTTCCAATGAGACTACTACTCAAATAGAAGACATTCCAGACATTCTATTGGATGACTGGGCAGCAGAAAATGATCAGAGTTCTTCAAATGAACAGCTGAAAGAGGTAAATTTAGGAATTTATATGATGCATGAAACTGATTCTGTTATGCCTAATCTGGAAAAAAGTATTGAACAACAAACAGATCAGCAAACAAATGAAGTTTGGAAGCTATTCTTTGATGGTTCAAGGAGTAGAAATGGTGCTGGAGGTGGTTGCATGCTTATTTCTCCAACTGGTGAGAGATATTATTCTGCATTCAGGTTCACATTTAGCTGCACCAATAATACAGCTGAGTATGAAGCTCTGATTCATGGTCTTCAATGGGCAAAAAAGAGAGGTATTTGTTGTTTACAAGTCTTTGGTGACACAGAACTGATTGTTAATCAAGTTAGAGGTATCCATACTACTAAAAATGATCTCCTCAAGTCTTATAAGCATAGAGTATGGGATCTCATTGAAGATTTTCAAGCATTTAATTTACTGTCAATTCCCAGAATTAAAAATAATCATGCTGATAGACTAGCAGCCATAGGTGCTCAGTATGATATTCCAAATGATATCAGTAATTCAAGAGAACAACAGTATGTAAAAGTTATTGTTAGGTCATCAATTCCTAACAATAATGAACATTGGCAAGTTTTTGATAGTGACCAACAGATTATCAATTTTTTGAGAGAAGAAGCTGAGTTTTCCAATGATAATCAAGAGAAACTCAAACAGCAATACGAAGATCAGATCAAACAGCTGAAAACCAACAAACTGCCCAAAGGCTTGGTTACTTTGGAGTCCATTTTCAATACAGATGATCAAGTCAGAAAAGAGAAAGCCAGTTTGCAGATTAAAGAAGATCATTATGAAGGTGTTGAAATCTTCAAAGACAAGCTTTTAAAGCTTGGTAAGGTATGCACTTTAGAAGAAAGGCATGCTTTTATTTTATTATGTCAAGAGTTTAGTGATGTCTTTGCATGGGAATACTCAGATCTGAAAGGTTTTGATCCTTCTATTACCCAGCATACAATTGAACTTGAACCAAATGCCAAGCCTGTGAGACAAAAACAGAGGCCACTCAATCCCAAGCTTGAGCCCCTCATGATCAAAGAGTTGAATAAACTTATTGAGAGTGGTATCATTTATCCAATTAAGCATACCTCTTGGGTATCCAATCTGGTACCTGTGAGAAAGAAAAGTGGTGAAATCAGACTTTGTGTTGATTTCAGAGATCTTAATAGAGCTTCCCTAAAAGATCGTCACCCTTTTCCTTCCATGGAACAAATCCTTCAAGTTGTTTCAGGTTCTGAAAGATTCTCTTTATTAGATGGTTTTTCAGGATATAATCAGATCCTGGTTAAGGAAGAAGACCAGTTTAAGACAGCATTTACAACTAAATGGGGTATAATGGCTTACAAAAGGATGCCATTTGGTTTATCTAATGCTGGAGCTACTTTTCAGAAAGCTATGGATATGGCTTTCAGAGGTTTGATGTATAAGATAGTGTTAGTTTATTTGGATGACATAACTATTTTTTCAAAGAATTCAAATGAACACTTTGATCACTTAAGAAAGATTTTTGAAAGATGTAGAGAGTTTGGTGTATCTCTCAACACAAAGAAATCTGTGTTTGCTGTTCACGAAGGTAAATTGCTTGGATACATTGTATCAAAACATGGTATTTCGATAGATCCGGAAAGAGTAAGTGCAATCCTTTCACTTCCTTTACCAGCACACAAAAAAGGTCTTCAAAGTTTTTTGGGTAGAATCAACTTTGTAAGAAGATTCATTCCAGATGTTGCTGAATTATTAGTGCCTTTGACTTCAATGTTAAAAAAAAATGTTTCTTTTAGCTGGACTAAAGAAGGAAAGAGGAGCTTTCAGCTTATTAAAGAAGCACTTGCAGCTGCTCCTACTTTGTTGAATCCTGATTTCTCAAAGGACTTCATTCTGTATGCATATGGTAATACTGATAATATTGCAGCTATGCTAGTTCAGGAAAATGATCAAAAATTAGAACAGCCCATAGCTTTTTTCAGTCAAGGTCTTAAAGACTATGAACTTAACTATTCCTTTGTTGAAAAACATGTCTTAGCTGTTATCAGGAGTTTGAAGAAATTTAGACATATGTTGTCTAATAACAGAATTAAATTGTTGGTTGCTCACCCTTCAGTCAAAGAATTTCTATTGAATAAAGATCTGAACAGTAAAAGAGCTAGTTGGGTGACTAAAGTAATGGAATATGACCTTGAAATCAAGGTTACCAAGCTAATAAGAGGCAAAGGTCTCTGTGAACAGCTTACAGAGAATAATGACAGCAATATAGAAGAAGAAGAAACTGTTGTTTTAGCTCATCAAGATGAAGAAGTAATTGCTGCACCTGTAACTTCTACAAGTTGGGTGAAGGAAATGTCACATTTCTTATTAACTGGTGAGTGTCCTCCTGGTTTGACTAAATCTAAAAGAAGGTACTTTAGATTACAGTCAATACCTTATGTTCTCTTAAATGGTTTACTATTCAGAAAGGATTTTCGTGGTGTATTGCTTAGATGTATTGAAGCTGATCAGGTTGATAAGGTATTACATGAATTTCATCAAGGACCAGCTGGTGGACACTTTTCTCCAAGAGCTACAGCTCTTAAAATCATGAAAGGAGGCTATTACTGGCCTACCATATTCAAAGATGCTCATGCATGGATAAGAAAGTGCAAAGAATGTGCTATCTTTGCAGGAAAAGAAAAGTTAGCAGCTCTTCCATTGCAGCCAATTCAAGTTGAGCAGCCCTTTATGAAATGGGGCTTAGATTTCATTGGCGTGATAAACCCACCATCAAGTGCAGGCCATAAGTGGGTGCTTACAGCCACTGATTATTTTTCAAAATGGACTGAAGTTGTAGCACTTAAAGAAGCAAATGAGACAGCTGTTCTAAACTTCTATGAAGAGCTGATAACCAGGTTTGGAGTTCCTGAATCTATTGTTTCAGATAATGCACTTGCTTTCATAGGAACTAAGATATCTGAGTGGGCTGTTAAAAATGGTGTATATCTGAATACATCTTCTAACTATTATCCTCAAGGGAATGGACAGGCTGAGTCCACTAATAAAAACCTTCTGAGGATCATCAAGAGGACCATGGAAGGTAATCAGAGAGTTTGGCATACCAAGCTGAAATCAGCTTTGTGGGCTGATAGAATTACATCAAAAAGATCAACAGGATTTTCACCATACATGCTTGTGTATGGAAAAGAGGCAAGGCTTCCTATTTCACTTGAGCTACCAGCTCTTGATCTGGTAAATCAGCTTAATATGATTGAAGAAGAGCCTATGACAGCAAGATTGGCTCAGCTGATTGAACTTGAAGAAATTAGAACCGAAGCAATGAAAAAGATTGAGCAACATCAGGCTCAAATGAAAAGATCCTTTGATAAAAGAGCATCTCCAAGAATTTTCCAGGAGGGAGACATAGTTCTAAAATGGGATGAACTGAAAAGCAGACCTGGAAAGCACTCCAAGTTTGATGCATTCTGGGCTGGGCCATACATCATCACTAAAAAAAAACAGCATAATGCCTTCCAGTTGTCTAAGTTGGATGGTGAAGTGGAGCCAATCCCAGTGAATGGGATTCACCTCAAGCATTGCTTTTGAGGTATTGATCTAATCTGTACATAGCTGATTAGATTCTAGATATCAATAAGTGCTTCCGCAACATAGTTTAGTTGTATCTGAATTTTCCTCTAAGTGCTGATTAGCACAGCTATCAGTTTACTTTAATTTTGCTGGGTGGAGGAATAAAAAATGTAAATCTGCTGTTACTAGCTATAGTTCAATAAGATAGATGCTTACTATTCATAACATGGAGTAGAATTTCAATGTCATCAACAAGAAGTATATACCCTATGGGACTGTAACTAATAACATCAAAGTTACAAGCAGTTACAAGCAATGAGTAAATTATGTACAAGTTTTCTGAAGTCTGAGAAAAGCTGAAATGGACTCCATACCCAATGGATAAGCAAGGCAACTGGCCCTTTTTGTTTAGCAGGCAAACACCCCTGAAAGGTCGCCAGAAATGTTACTAATTTTTGCGTTTTGCATAAATTAGTAAGAGTTTGGCAGCAATTATTTGCTGGGGTATTCAAAATTTTCTGTCAAAGGTGTTCAGTGAATTTTGTTTTCAAAATTACAAATTCAAAAACATGTTTTAGGATTGCTTTATCAAAATCATTCAACCAGATTGAGTTAAACTGATTGGACAGTCTTGGCAAGGCAATCGTTAAACAAATCTCATTTGAAGAATGTCATTCAAGCTGAGTGATTCATTATGTAGTAATTTGTTACTGCTGTTTTTCAGAAAAGCATTACAGATTTAAGAGCTAGAGTGCAGATAATCATTCATTTTGATTACAAAACATGTTTACAGAACAATTGCAATATCATTGTTTCATCATGTAATCGGAAAAAATTTAGGTTGTTGATCATAAGACATTTCATATCATGAACAATTGATTTATTAAAAGAAATATGTTTTGTGATCCCACACAAGCCGTGGGTAGACTAAGTTGATTCAATTCAACAAAAAATACAAACTATACAACTGAAGAACAAGTAAAGTGAAACATGTAAAAGAAAATCATGCCGTCATTGCCTTGAGGGCTGGTGTAGACTTGATTCATCATTCTTCTATTTGGTCTTCAGCATCTTCGATCTTCAGCTCCTTAGCTTCTCAAATTCAGCATCTGCAATTGGTAGAAAGTGGTGTTAGAGCTCAGGTCACGAAATTCAAAACATGCTAAGTTCAACCGAAATATAATTTGCATCTGTTGTTGAATCAAATCAATATAGTCAAATTCTAAGAGAATAAAAAATGCCAGATTCAATCATCAAGGAATCATTCGATCCAATGTTTTTACTAACTTGTTTGTTTCATGTGCAGAAACAGGAAATGTAATGTTGTTGAATTCATCAAATTTCAATATGAGTGGGGTTAAATGAGGCTCCCACAAGGGTAGAGCTCAGCTCATATAGTGGTATCAGCAATATAAATATCATATCAACATTGAGGTTTGCAGAAATTCAAAAGATAGCTTCATACAACAGCTAAGTACATTCACGTATTTTCATCAAAGGATACAAGTGTATATTCATATTTGGATTTTCTCAAGTAACAATAAATGAGAGAGAAGTTTGATGGTATAGTATATGGCAAACAAAGGAAATAAAAAACTTATGAGCACCCAAAGCAGTATGAAAACACTATTGGTTGAGAATGAACAGAAATTGTTCTTTCTCTATGATCTGTATAAGGAAAAGAGAGGGACAGTACGTCTTTATCTTCTCTTTAAAACAATGACTAATTTCAGGAAAAATGAAATCTCTTTCAAAAAATCATGTAATTTAAATCTTCATAGAGCAAAGATTATGTCAGCCAAAATGAAGGGACAGCATGAGGCATTATCAGAAAATACAATAAGTATTGCTTAACACAGAAGAATCAGCAATAATAGTGTCTCTTTTCTGTTGAAAAGTGTTTTGCTTTGTTTGTATATCTTCTGTAAATTGGATAGCATTATTTCGTTTTTTCTAAACAAAAATCTTTTGCAATATGGTGTTGAATGCTCAGAAGTATAAGGCAGTGATTTGTTCATATCAAATCATAAACAGTAGCGTGCTTTCAGCATGGAGGAGTTTCATAGAATGATCACAAAGATTGCAGAGGAGTTCGAGATGTTACTCATAATGTGTATGGTTGCAGCCAGAGAAGTGAGTAAAATGAAGTTGCTTGAGCTTATATGAGATTTCAAGGATAACCCACACAAAAGAATGGCAAAAGAAATAGTATTTCAAAGCTCAATATAGGAGATACATAGCTGCACCCAACTCATGAGAGGTAAATGCACAGAGACAAAGAATAATTATTCTTTTATTCAATGTTCAGCAAAATTGTAATGCCCAGATATAGAAATGCATAGCCACAGCCAGAAGAGTAAAATTTCTGATATACATGGAAGAAATAAGAGTATATGTTTACTTTTATACCTTTATGGAACTTGATTTAAGCTTTTGATAAAAAAGAAAAGAAGTTGAACTTCTATAAAAAGCTCGACTGGTAAAAAGACTTACCCAGCTACAAAGAAGGAAGCTGTGAAATTTCCTCATTTCAAAGCTCCACAGAAGCTCAGCCAAGAGTAAAACATGGTGACCAAGTCAAGAAAAACAGCAGAAACAAATTTCCATAGAGAATATCAGAAATAGTAGATGGCAGCAGCTTGTTAACCTTCCAAAAGCTTTCAAAGACAAAGAAGATTCTCCAGATTTAAAGATAAGTCTATTTGCCTTCGTATTTCTGCTATAAATCTTCCAGAATCTTCAAAAAATGGCTCAAAATACAGTGAAAACCAGTAAAAACGTGGCTAGGGTTTGCAGATGGCGGCGCCTCCCAGCAGCAAAATGAAGTGACAAAATAAAAATACTGTCTTTCATTTTAGGTTTCAAAACCTAAAGAGCTTGGTAGACTTAGGCTTTTAGCCTTAAGTTTTATTAAAAACTTTCCTCACATAAAAATGAATGCCACGATTTTTGCTTTGCAATTCCTTTTTTGCTTTAAATGAAAGCCTTAGTCAAATTTTATATGGCTTTCTCAAAATTCCTTCTTTTTGCATTTTGATTTTAAATTTTGTAAAACTTTATTTAAAGTGATATTTATAAATCACTTTAGATAAATGTATTTTAAAATGCAAGATAAATGTTGAAAGACTTAGTCAATTCAAGTCTTTAATATTTGATTAGAGTTCTTTTATTTTTGCATTTCAATTCAAATAAAAACTTTATTTTAAGTGATAAATTATAAATCACTTCTAATAAATGTTACTATTAAATGCAAAATAAAATATCTTATGATGAAGTCTTTATTTGCATTACATTCAGAAATTGTAATCTTTATTTAAAAATGATGAATTATAAATCATTTCTAAATAAATGATATTATGAAATGCAAATAAAAAGTAATTTGAATGTAATTTCAAATTATTGAATGATGATCAAATGGAGCATTTAAAGCCTTTGCTTTATTCTTGGAGGAGAAGTTTTGCCAACATATGGAGCAAAATCAGGGGTTTTGAGGCAGTTATTTATGAGTTCTACTTCAGTTTTGAATTCCTTTTGACTTGACTTGAATAAAGGAGTGTTTTGAGGGATATGATAGCTTGTTACATTCAGTTTTGAGCCTGATTTGGAGGGATTTTCATTTGCATACGGCTCACCAAGTTGTTCAACTTTGACAACTCTTGTTGGAGTTGGTTGGCAATTGCATGCCTTATTTGGAGGAAAGGATGGACAACACATAAGCTTTTGGAGCCAAAATTCAATTTCAAATTTTGAGGCACTTTCTATAACTCTTTCTCTTCTTTCATTATTGGAGTTAGTTCTTGGTTTTGAGATTGCTGAGGCATATCGTTCTCACTTTGTAACTCATGATTTCTTGAGATTTGTAATGCAAATATCCCAGATTTTTCAATAAAGAAGCTTGTCATTCCTTCTCAGATCTGTCTTGTGCATGTATTGTGAGTAAGTCTTTGGATTAATAGTTTGTGATTTCCATCAAATCCTTATTTTAATCTTATTGTCTCAATGTCTTGCTTAGATTCAGTATGTTATAGTGCAGGTCATTGATTGTGTTTCATAGATTTGTTGAATGCTTGTTATGAAAACATCATTGTTTTCTTTCAAGCAAACTTCGATCAAAAAAACCTTTCAAATGAATCATTTATGCAGAACATGCTAGATTGAGTAGTGAATCCTCTTTTAGTTTCATTTGTTGAAATATCTTGAGAGGTTTTAAAGCAGATTCAAGTCATCTTCACATATTGGTGAATCACCTTATTTTCCTGTTTTATTTTTGCTTTATCCTTCTATCCTTTACCTCTGTTAAAAAAACCAGTTTTACAAGAAAATCCAAAGGGAACCAGCCCAAAACCTGGAGGTCTATTCTCACCATAGGATACCCACAGCCTGAGAATAGTCCCATGTGCACAGGATTTATCGAGCTTTTCAGCTTAATTTCGGGTGCAAATCCTGTGTTAACAGATATAACATTCAAGTGGGATGTCAGATGTGATCAGGATTTCCAATAGGTCAAGGATTCTTTACTCACTCCTCCAGTATTAATGCCTCCAATTCAAGATAAGGAAATGATCTTGTATGTATCTACAACACTGGTAGCATTAGGAGCTATGTTAACGCAACTGGATGACAATAACAAAGAAAGAGCAGTGTACTATATTAGTCAAACACTTGTGGGATATGAATTAAACTATTCACCCATAGAGAGAGCATGTCTATTTGTTGTCTTTGTAGCACAAAAATTGAGACACTACATATTAAATAGACAAGTAAAGTCGATATCAAAGGTGGATCCCTTAAAGTATCTATTAGCAAAGGCAGCTCTAATAGGGGGGATCACTAAGTGGGTAATGATACTTAGTGAGTTTGACATAGAGTACATTGAAAAGAAATCCATAAAGAGGCAAATATTAGCAGATCAACTAGAAGACGCACCAATGGAAGATCAAGCCTCTAGTATCATGATTCCCAGATGAAAGCATATTTTTGATAGAATAGTCAAGCCATTGGACCTTGTACTTTGATGGGTCTCACACTCAACATGGCTTAGGAGCTAGTATCCTATTTCTCACACCACATGGAGATAGTATACCCAAGGCTTACATGATTGCCTTTCCATGTACCAACAACATTTATGAATATGAAGCGCTCATCACTAGATTGAAGATGGTTGTAGAATGGAGAATAAAAGAACTATACGTCTATGGAGACTCTCAATTAGTAATAAGATAGATAAATGATGAATATCAAAAAAAGGATGACAAGCTAATGCCATATAAAAGAATGGTGGATATTTTCAAGCAATAATTTATCGTCATCACCTTTGAACAGGTTCCCATAATCAGCAACAAAGTAGCTGATGTTGTGGCAACTATAGGCCCACTCCTCGACATTCCACAAAACATTCCTAAATATGAATTCCTTGTGAGGCGGCTACTTATACCAACATTTGATATCCCAAAATCAAAACTTGTTTGTGATGATGTTGGTCCCAACTCACCATGGTACCAAGATACATTTTCCTATATCTAGCATGGTATCATACCCCCTGACTTAACGGCAAACCAAAATAAAACCTTTTTTCGTAGAACTTCCTAATTCACCTTCTCAGGAGATAACCTATACAAACAAAGTCTAGATGATATATTACTTTGATGTCATAACATGGATAAAGCATAAACCACTTTACAAGAAGTGCACAAAGGTATTTTTGGGTCTCACTCTAGTGGACCTAATCTAGTATAGAAATTATTGATAACAAGGTATTATTGGCTCTCAATGGAACAAGAATCCATCCATTTCTTAAGAAAATGTTGCCAATGTCAATAGAACAATGATCTTTTTTACGCACCAACACAAGAGCTACGACCTATAACAACACCATGGCCTTTCTCACAGTGGGGATTAGACTTGATGGGTAAGATCTCTCCCACTTCATCCAATGGGCATAAGTTAATTATCACTACAACATAATACTTTACAAAGTGAATAGAAGCCATTCCATTAACCTACATCATAGGAAATAAAATATCCAAGTTTATCTTGAATTATTTGATCTAGCGCTATGGAATTCCCCAAACTATCATAATAGATAATGGAACCCGATTCAAGAACCAAGATTTCCATGAACTTTGTTCAAATTTTTCTAACACCGATTCTTGACCCCATACTCTCCCCAAGGAAACAGTCAGGCTAAAGAATCCAATAAAACCATGTTGCAAGAATGGAAAGATTGAAGGTGTTGTCATTGATTTCAACTGATCAACTGATTATCAACTGGTTGTTGGTGGTTGTATATGTTGAGGATATTGAGAAAATTGTAATTAAGATATGTTGCAAGTGTTCAGTGGTTGCTCTGGGTTTTGCTTTGGATTTTCTCCTATGTTTGTGCAGTTTAGATATGTTGATCATGGTTGTTAGAAGATGGTATATCCATATTTCTAGTTATTGATTCATTGTACAATGCAAGTTATGTTCACCAATTGAGAAATGTGGTTTTCTATATTTTTGGTTGAGGTCCGGGAGAAATGTTGTTGATCCAGATTTCTCTTTGATGAAGTCTTATGACTTGTGGTCCTAGAGTTGATTTTCCTTATTGAAGATAATTTCAGCATCTGGAAAGTTCGTGCTTAATGGTTCTATGCGTTTTACACTAGTTTGGTCGACCTTGTGTTGAACATTACTTTCAAAGTTGATGAAATGTTGAATCTATTTGGGTCCCTATGAAGCATGTGTTTGGGTTGCCCTAATTTTAATTCCACCCTAGGATGTTTTTCCATCGACCTAATTTGAATTTAATGTTGGATGACCGACTTTGGATATGTTTCAAAGTTGAAGATGGTATAAATACAAGATGAGTTAGTGGTGAAGGATATACAAGAGTGAAGAAGAGAGATAAGTGAAAAAGAAAAAGAGCAAATAGATGCGACATTAATGTTATCTAGTGAGTGTGTGTGATGCGAGTGTGGCAAATCAGTGTGAAGCCTAAATGCTAAGTTTCCAGATGTAGTGAGCAGAAGGTGAACTCTATCATTCATGCATGTCTGCGAGTGATTATGGTGGAATCCTTTGTTGCATTGAGATTGTCTTCTCTCTGTAACAAGTCTTCTTTGTCTTCTTTGTATCTTTGTGGTAGTGAGCCCTCTAGGTTGTTAGCCCTATTGGGCAGTGAGTCCTGTTTCGAACAATGAGTCCTTGTTTTAGCAGAGAGCCTTGTTTCATAGGCAGTGAGCCTCTTGTAATCGATTTTGATATTATATATAGTGTGAGTTAATCCTCACCGTGGTTTTTCCCTCATTGGGTTTTCCACGTAAATCTAGTGTTATTGTGTTAATGTGTTGGAATTAAGTTTTTGCATTAACATTTGATGATTAATCATTTAAGCAGTGTTAAGAATTAGTATCAATGATTGAATTAAAAGATTAAATCTGTAACAATTGATTCACCCCCCTCTCAATTGCCATGTTCAACAATTGGTATCAGAGCTTGGTTCCTTGGTGAATATCTTAACCACTTGAGGAAGGTCTGGGATGGTTCGCAAGATTATTTATGATTATCTGAGGTTTTATGGAACTAATTATGCTATCTGGAAAGTATTGATGGAAGAATATTTGGAATATTGTGGATATGATGTAAAGAAATCTTACAAGAATTCTTACACTCCTCCTACTAATGGTCTAAGTATGCTTGATGAGATCAAAGAACATGAAGCGAACAATAAGGTGAAGTACATCTTGAAGAATAGTCTAGTACATTATGAGTTGATTGTAAGGAAATCAAGGGAGCGCATCTAATGAAAACTCCAAACAGTAGTGCCTTCGGTAACTTTAATTTCGATTAGGTTGCCTCAAAGACACGTACTACTATGTCCTAAAGCGGAAACAGACACAGTTATTTCCCACATTAATCCTTCTAAGAGAGACACAAGTAAATTCAACAACAAGCAACAACACAGATGAAAGATACTATGAAAACAGAACACAAATATTTTACGTGGGGAAAACCCTTTCGGGTGAAAAACCCTACTCTCCAAAGTTTGAGCCAGTGTATTATTCAGCAACAGAAAAGTTACAATAGAGTTTCAGGCTCTTAGCCTTTCAGAGATTACATCTTGTTCATTATGAATACAACTGGTAGCAAACTATCCCTGAGAGATCACCCAAAGCAATCATGATCACGAGAGAAACAACTTAATTCTGCCTCTCAATCCTCTGCTTTGACCTCATGGCCTCGGCCTTTCGGCCAGCCACTCGGTCCTCTCTCTATCGTTCTCTCTCTAGCTCTCGACTCTTCAACTCCTTGACTTATCAACCTCGCTACAGAACGTCCAATGCATTCATATACATTCATTCTCATCCAGCTCTGTGAATCGGTTCAAGATCATAACTGTCAAACAACAATCTCCAGCTCAACATCCTTATCAAAACGTAGATGTTTCCTCTTCCTCACAAAAATGGTCGCAACGATCTCACAACAAACGGTTCACATTTTGCTCTCTGATTGGTCCAAGTCGTGCCACGTAGGATAGACTTCACTCAGGCAAACATCAATCAACTTGTGTCGCATGTTGGTGAGACACTAACCGTGTCTCCTCGATGCCACAGAGCCCGTATCGTCTTTATCACCAAGAGTCTTCACTATCAGCAAGACGTTACACCGAGTCCAGAAAGCTACTGCTCAGACTTCCCCTTGTCGCCAAGACATCTTACCGAATTTTCCAAGTCACATCAACCTCAGCATTCTCATCAGTGAGACAATCACCATTCGATGAGACTTCATACCGATGTTCAAAGGTCACTCTGAAATGCCCAACAGTTGGCAAGACTTACCACCCTTCGCTGAGAGATCATACTGAGCTTTCAAGTCATACCGAACACCAAGCAACAGTTTGCAAGACTTATCGCTTTCACTGAGAGGTCATACCGACATCAAGATTCCCATCGTTAAGACAAACACTCTTTGCCTAGACATCATGCTGATGCCTTCAAGTTACACCTCAGTGCTCGACAGTCGGCAAGACATTCCTCTTTTTCCAAGACATCACACCGAGCACACCATGTCATACCGAGTCGGCAAGACTTTCCACATTCGGTAAGACAACATACCGAAACACATGTGTTACACCGAAGTCTCCTATCAGCCAGACTTCCTGCTATTGCCAAGAGGTTACATCGAGCCTCTTATGATACACCACAGCCATCGGTGAGACCAACACCTGTCGCCAAGACATCACACTGAAGTCTCCAGGTTATCCCGAGCCCACCTTTCGCCAAGAGTCATGCTGAACACATCCCACACCGTTGGTGACACAAACTCCCGTCGCCAAGAGTTCTTACCAAACTCTCTTTCGTTACCCCGATGACTCCATATGTCTATCGGCGAGACATCTTCCTGTCGCCAAGACTTCATGCCGAGACCCTAGAGTTACTTCGAGTGTATACCATCAGCCAGACATCTCCCAATCACTAGGACCACATACTGACACACTTGAGTTACCTCGATGGCTCCAGGAGAAAACATATCAGTGAGACAACCCTCCATCGCTAAGACTTCATATCGAAGAAAATGGGTTACACCGATGACTCCAGTCGCTATAGGTCTCCCTGACATCTGCTAGACCAAACCGTCGGCTAGAGGTCTCCACTCGGCAGAAGGTTACAGAAAAGGCCACAAGTCATAGCGATAGGCTCCTTCGGCAAGACAAAAGAAAGGTCACAGCGACATGAGCAAAACACAAGGTAACTGAACTGTCAGTCGGCCAGACAACAGGAATGTCACAACGACCATGCTTTCTCAGAGGTTTCAGCCTGTGAGATTGAGGCACATTTTCCAACATTGATTAAGGTTCAAAATTTGAAAACCGCTAAGGAAGTCTGGGATGCTTTGGAAAGAGCGCATGAAGGTGATGAAAGAGTCAAAGAGGCAAAATTGCAAAATTTGGAGACACAGTTTGAGCTTCTACATATGTCTGAAGATGAGGTGAGATAGTGGTTGAAATGCAAGGACTTGGCACTACTATAGGTGAAACTAGGATTGTAAAGAAGATTCTCAGAACTCTCCCTAATGCTTACAGTGAGAAAGTGTGTGCTATTGAGCAGACTATAGATTATAAGACCTGTACTAAATATTTTTTGTTGGGATTCTTGACATCTAATGAGATGAGGAAGTCAAATCTAAGGAATGGATGCAAATTAGAGACTATTTTTAAGGCTACAAAAGCTAAAGATCCGGATGAAGAGAAATTTGATGAAATAGAAGCTAACTTTGTAAGAAGGATGAGGAAAGGCTCTAACAAGTATGAAGGTAAGTTACCCTTTAAGTGTTTTAGTTTTGGAGAAATAGGTCATTATGTTGCAAAGTGTCTGAAAAGAGCTAAAAAGAATAAACAAAGATATGAGAAATAAAAAAAAGGAAAGAAGATTAACAAAGCATATTATGTGAATGAGAATGTTAGTATATTTGATGAGGATTCAGAATATGAAGATCCTGATGACAATGAATGCTTGTTCTTGGAAATTAAGGATGAACTTACTTCTGCTAATTCTGAAAAATAGGTAAAGGAAAGCCCTCCAGAGAAGGAGAAAAATGAAGGTATGGTTATCTCCGCCCTACATACTAGACAAGAGAAGAATTATTGGGTAGTTGATAGTGGTTGTTCACATCACATGACTAGTGATAAAAGTAAGTTTTTTTAAGATTGGAAAATATGATGGAGGCTTGGTTATGTTTGGAGATGATATTGGTGCTCAAATCTATCGGATAGGTTCAGTAAGTTTTGATGGAAAGCATCATACTGATGATGTCTACTATGTTAAGGGTTTAAGGAATAATATTTTGAGTGTTGATCAAATGTGTAGTAAGGGATATGATATTGTGTTTAAGGATGAGAGATGTGAAATCCATAAAGGATCCGAAACATTGATTGTTGTAGGAAAGAAATCTGAAGGAAATATTTATCAACTTAAGGGTGTTAATGGATGATGCTTTATGACTCAGATTAATAACAGTTGGTTATGGCATCAGAGAATGTGTCAAATGAATTTTGATAGCTAGGTGAGGACTAGTGTTTTTTAGGCTATGAGAGATTTACCAAGAATTACAAAGCTTGTTAATGCTATGTGTAGGAATTTTCAGTTTGGAAAGTAAGCAAGAAATCATTATAGATCAAAGGAATAGTCTACTACCGAACTACTGGATTTAATTCATATAGATCTCTATGGTCCTACAAGAGTGAAAAATATACTTAGTGAAAGATACTTTATGCTTTTAATTGATGATTATTCTAGATATACATGGGTTACATTTCTTAGAAAGAAATAAGATGCATTAGATAGATTCAAGACATTCAAAGCTATGGTTCAAAATGAAGTAAACTTGAAGATAAAATGCTTAAGGTTTGACAGAGGTGGAGAATTCACCTCCCATGAGTTTAATATGTTTTGTGAAGTGCATGTAATAAAAATACAGTTATCTACTTCAAGAGCTCCTCAACAGAATGTAGTTGTTGAAAGGAAAAACATAATGGTTCAAGAGGCTACTAGATCAATGATCACTGAGGCTAGTTTACTGGAAAGAAGTTATTCATACTATTTTTTATGTATTCAATCAAGTTCAAGCAAGAGAAAACAGTACAAAGACTCCCTATGAGCTATGACATGGAAGAATTCCTACTGTTAAGTATTTCAAGGTATTCGGAAGCAAATGTTATATCAGAAGAGATGAAGAAACTTGGGAAAGTTTGATTCAAGAAGTGATGAAGGAATTTTTCTTGGATATTCTACTAATAGAAAGGCATATAGATGTTTCAATAAAATACTAAGAAAGATTTTAGAGAGTGAAAATGTCAAGGTTGATGAGACAATGAAGAATTATGTTGACATTGATGGATATGTATCTAATGAACTTGATTGTGTAATAAAGAGATAAAAGAACAGGAAAAGGATGAGCAAGAAAAGTAGGATGAACAAAATGAAAGAGAAGAAGAATCTCCAGTGGTGTCACCTAAGACATCTAGATATGTACAGAAGAATCATTCAAAAAGACAAATTATTGGTGACAAGACAAAGGTGTATTAACTAGAAGAAAAGTTGTTGCTGAAGTGAATCTGTGTTTACTTTCTCAGATTGAACCAAAGACTGTAAGTGAAGCTTGTAAAGATGAACATTGGATGGAAGCCATGAAAGAAGAACTTATGGAGATTGAGAAGAATCAAACTTGGGAATTGGTCTCAAGAATGAAAGATAAAAACATCATTGGATCGAAGTGGGTATTCAAAAATAAGTTGAATGAGAATGGAGAAGTTGTTAGAAACAAAGCAAGGCTTGTGTGTAAAGGTTACTCACAAGTAGAAGGCATAGATTTTTAGAAAAAAATTTCTCTTGTAGCAAGAATGGAAGCTATAAGGATGTTCTTAGCATTTTCTATGCACAAATACTTTAAGGTCTATCAATTGGATGTCAAGTTAGTATTTTTGAATGTTGAGCTAGAAGAAGAAGTCTACATGGAACAATTGAAAGGATTCTAGTTGACAGATAAATTGTATATGGTGTGCATATTGAAGAAAGATTTATATGGATTGAAGCAAGCTCCTAGAGCTTGGTATGCGAGGTTGGACATGTATTTGATTCAACAAGGTTTCAACAAAGATACGAAAGATAGTAATATGTATTTTAAGATTGAAAATGACAAAATCTTGATTGTAGTTGTGTATGTTGATGATATTATCTTTGGAGGAAATGAAAATATGTGCAAGATGTTTGCGGAAGAGATGGAAAAAGAATTTGAAATGTCTATGTTTGGAGAGATGAATTTCTTTCTTGGGGTTACAAATTAATCAAATAGAGAAAGGAATTTTTATTTCATAGTCTAAGTATGTGAGAGAGATGTTGAAGAAGTTTGGGATGGATGGTTCCAAACTAGTATGTGCACCTATGGTGACTGGGTGCAAATTGGGTAAAGATGATGATTAACCTAAGGCTGATTAGAGCAAGTATAGATCTATGATTGGTGGACTATTATATTTTATTGCTACTGGACTAGATATTATGCATGTTGTTTGTCTTGTGGCTAGATTTCAAGAAGATCCTAAGGAAACACATGTTGTTGTTAAAAGAATCTTCAGGTATTTGAATGGCACTCTAGATTATGGGTTGTGGTATCCTAAAGATTCTAACTATACACTTAGTGCCTATACAGATGAAGATTGTGTTGGATGTGTAGATGTCATAAAGAGTACAGGTGGTGGTGCATTCCTTCTTGGATGCAGATTGGTGGCATGGTTGAGAAAAAAGAAAGATTTAGTCTCCTTGTCTATTGTTGAAGCTAATTATATTGCTGGTGCATCTTGTTGTACACAAGTTCTATGGATGGAACAAACATTGAAAGATATCACAGTGGTATATGATGATCCCATTTCCATTTTCTGTGATAATACAAGTGCAGTTAACATTTCAAAGAGTCTTGTTATGCACTCAAGGATGAAGCATATATCTATCAAGTATCATTTCTTAAGAGAGAAGGACATGGAAAATGAAGTAAATCTTGAGTATGTTCCGACGAAGGATTGGATTGTTGATATTTTCACAAAGGCTCTTCCTAAAGATACTTTTGAGTATCTCCGGGAGAAGTTAGAGGTCATTTCCCCTCCTTTCTTGAACTAGATGCATATGGAGATGCATCAGTCTGATGGATCTATGGATCTATCTTTCTTCTAGACTAATGTTTTGGTGGCTACCTCTCAGAAGGAGCAGGTAGTGTCAAGTGTTGTCATTGTGAGTATTTTTTCTTTCATGTGAAAAGAGAAATCAATATAAAATATCTTTTTCCTTTTCATTGCTTTCAAAGGGGGAGAGGAAGCATGTGAAAAAGGAGAGGAAGCATGTCAAGAAAAAGAGGAAGAATACAAGAGATTATCTACTAAGGGGGAGAAACAGAAAGAAAAATTTGGACAAGTGTAATCAAAGCTAGTATGGTGTCTTTAATGGTTTTTCACATGATGTGTTGCCATCAATGACAAACAGGGAGATTGTTGCAAGAATGGAAATATTGAAGGTGTTGTCATTGATGTCAACTGATCAATTGGTTATCAACTAGTTGTTGTTGGCTGTATATGTCGAGGATATTGAGAAAATTTTAATGAAGATATGTTGCAAGTGTTCAGTGGTTGCTCCGGGTTTTGCTCCATATTTTCTCCTATTCTTGTGTGGTTCAGATATGTTGATCATGGTTGTTACAAGATGCTATATCCATATTTCAAGTTGTTGATTCATTGTACAGTGCAAGTTATGTTCACTAGTTGTGAACTGTGGTTTTCTGTATTTCTGGTTGAGGTCCGAGAGAAATGTTGTTGGTCTGAATTTCTCTTTGATGAAGTCTTATGACTTTCAGTTCTAGAGTTGAGTTTCCTTGATTGTGTTGAAGATAATTTTGGCATCTGGAAAGTTTGTGTTTAATGGTTCTATGTGTTTTACACTGGTTTGGTTGACCTTGTGTTGAACACTACTTTCGAAGTTGATGAAGCGTGTTGGATCTATTTGGGTCCCCATGAAGCATGTGTTTCGGTCACCCTCATTCTAATTCTACCCTAGGATGCTTTGGCACTGGCCTAATTTGAATTTAATGTTGGATGGCTAACTTTGGATATGTTTCAAAGTTGAAGATGGTATAAATACATGATGAGTTAGTGGTGAAGGATATACAAGAGTGAAGAAGAGAGATAAGTGAAAAAGAAAAGGAGCAGATAGATGTGACATTAATGCTATCCAGTGAGAGTGTGTGATGCGAGTGTGGCTGATCAGTGCAAAGCCTAAATGTTGAGTTTTCGATTGCGGTGAGCAGAAGGTGAACTCTATCATTCATGCATGTCTACGAGTGATTGTGGTGGAATCCTTTGTTGCATTAAGATTGTATTCTCTCTGTAACAAGTCTTCTTTGTCTTCTTTGTATCTCTGTGGCAATGAGCCCTCCAAGTTGTTAGCCATGTTGGTCAATGAGTCCTGTTTTGATCAATGAGTCCTTGTTTTGGTAGTGAGCCTTGTTTTGCAGGAAATGAGCCTCTTGTAATCAGTTTTGATATTCTCTATAGTGTGAGTTAATCCTCACCATGGTTTTCCCTCATTGGGTTTTCCATGTAAATATGGTATTATTGTGTTTATGTTTTGGACTTAAGTATATGCATTAGCATTTGATGATTAATCATTTAAGCAATGTTAAGAATTAGTTCCAGTGATTGAATTAAAAGATTAAATCTGTGACAACTGATTCACCCCCCCTCTCAGTTGTCATGTTCAACAAACCATTCTAAAATTACTTAAAAATACTATTAATGACACTGGTCGTGATTGGAATTTGCAACTAAATCCAACCTTATGGGCTTATCGAACCAACATTCATACACGTACAGGTGCCACACCTTTTTCCTTAGTCTATGGATCTAAAGAAATCCTACCTACTGAAGTCAAAATCCCCTCGCTACAAGTATTCCTGAAAGGCATGGTCAACAATGAGGAATATCAGGTGTCTAGATTTAATGATTTGGAACTCCTAGATGAAAGGAATTTGAGTGCATTAAACCATCTCTAGGTTTATTAGAATTGACTCAAACGAAGCTATAACAAGAAGATTAAAAACAAAAACTTTCAAGTTAGTGACCCAGTGTTGAAATAGAATTAGAAGATCCAACTAAATCAAGATGGGAAGGGAAAGTTTGAACCAAAAAGGTTAGGACCTTTCATCATAACAACAAGCTATGGCTCAGGGGCATATTAGTTGGCTACTCCTAAAGCAGAACCTCTAGCCAAACTTTTGAATAGTATCCATCTCAAAAAAAATTATACTTGAACACATTAGAAAATCCTAAGCAAAAAATAAAAAATAAAAAATAAAAAGTAAGAAAAATAGTAAAGAGAAACAAAATGTTCTTTTAGTGAAAACCACATTGTGGACCTTCTAGAACCAGTACTATAGTGAAAACCTAGAAAATAGGCACTACATTTGAAAAAGACCTACATCTCTATCTATCAACACTATCTAAAGCATTCACCCATCCGTATTTGAGTCACCGAAAAACAAAACCCTTCTGCTTTTTCTGACTTGTTCAGGCCCTCCTTGTGATTTTTGTTTAATGTTGCCTTGATTTAATGTTGTAATGTGGATAACACATTCACATTAGGTCTTGGGCCCTTGTGAACTAATAAATCTTAATGGTGCCTTGAAAAAGTGTTGTGAAGTGTTGTAACACACTTTCACACTTTTCTAGGGTTTTATCAAATAACTAATCATAATAAACATAATTTTAATCATAATCAACTTTAATCTTGCCTTATTTGGAGTGTTGTAACACACTTTCACATTTCTCTATGCTTTTCATTAATAATTGGGCTTTCTTATGCTTTAATTGGCCCTATTTTGCATCCAAAAGCCTCATTTATTACATCTTTTCGAGGATATTCCCGAAACCAATTAGTAACCAATCATAATTCAGGTGTTCCTAGCTTGTGTGGCCTAGATTTAGTGTCTGGGACTCATTCACCACCTTGGGCGAATAAGTCCCACCTAGGTCTTTTTGGCCCCGATGCAGGTTTCACGCATTTCTAAGCACTTTTCACTTTTGGTCCTATACATTATGTCTGATGGGACTCATTCGCCACCTTGGGAAAATGAGTCGAGTCCCGTGTGACCAAAATTCAAATTTAATTCAAAAATTTGGCAAGATTTTATTCTCCTAGATATGATGTCGGCTTGTAGTGTTGTAATTTTGGGAATTCTTACATAATTGAGTATAAATACAAGGTTCTTGCATTCATATTCTCACCTAGAAAATCTTACAAGCATTCAAGAGTTCACAAGATTATTTGAGCATTCACAAGAGCATTCAAAGGCATTCAAGGGTAGATAATCAAGCATTTTAGAGCAGCACTCAAGTGTCAATCATTATGTCAAAAATTGCATTCTTCATGTCTGTTATTGTGCTAACAATTGTGATGTAGGGTTTATGATTCAAGCAAGTGTTTCAAGCAAGGTCAACATCATTCAAGAAAGAGTCAAGAACCACATCCATTGCGGCTAATTCAAGCATAATTGCGGCACCTTATTGCTAGGGTTTAGTGAGTTACAACATTGTTATTTGTTCATTCATCATTCTCCATTCATATTTAGTTTCATTTCAAGGTTTAATTACCAACACGGGGTTTGACCAAGGAAAACCCCTATTCACTAACCCCACAACATTTTTTTCCCTCTTCTTGTGTGTGATTTACAGGGCTAGTTGCAGATTTGTCAAGAAGCAAAGTTGGAGAAAAGTTTTCAAGTCATCAAAATCCCTAAAGTTGTCATCAAGCCTTATACAAGCTTGGAGAAGGTCTACAGGTGGCAATTTCTAGTTTCAGATATGGAAACGAGTCAAAAAGAGCAGAGCACACTGAGATGAACAAAATCCAGTTCAGAATTTCCAAAAAAGTAGTAGACTGATTCACCACTATTGGCGAATGAGTCCCACTGTACAAGCATGATAGAGATTTTTACAAATCTAGATACCCTTTTGGCTAAAACCTGTATTTGCACATTTTCCTAGAAGCATGACTAATTCACCCAACTTGGTGAATGAGTCCCAGTCAATAATGACAGCAGATTTTCCAAAATTTTAGACCTCCACTCTGTCTTCTTCAGTCTCCCAAGTGCGTGCACTTTCAGTTTTATAACTTTCTGTTGCATATTGTTCATCTTTCTAGGTCATTTAGGATTAGTTCGTATTCAACTAGGGTTTTTTCTTACAACTTGCATTGCATTGTATTTTCCAATTCTAAACTTGGTGGTGAACCCCTCATTAGATCATATTCAATCCCTAGGACAACCCTATTGCAAGATTTCAATCTCCCTTGCATTGAGATTGCTAGGGTTATCCTTGAGTGGAATATCTTGGAAAGTGGGTGTGATTACATCAATCATCATCATTCCCACCGCCATTTTTATAGGTTCCAAATACCATAATAAAATGTGAAACCAACCACGGTTCGATGACTGATCAAGTGTTGAACCTTGTTACACTATCTCCATCCATCTACCCTAATGAACGCAATTTTGTCTCAAACTGGGGGCAACTTCCCAAAACTAGTAGCGGATTGGATCCTTGTACATCCCATTATGGTTGAAAACTATCAAAAATGAAAAACATCTAGAAAACAAGCAAAATAAAAAATAGTCAAAAACATCAAAATCCCAAAAATATTGTATGCTTTGAGTCAAACAGTTGAACTACATGGTCTCTACGTATATAAAATAGGCAATGCTAACATCTAATCATCCCTCGAGGCCCTAGTCAGACCCCTTAGGTTTCCATCATGGTATTTAAACTTAATAAAAAATCCAAAAACATTCAAAAAATTAGAAAAAGTAAAAAAAAATACTCCTATCAATACAAGCAAACTATTAGCCTCTGCATGTAACATAGGAAAGGCCATCACTGATGAGCCCCCGAGGCCCTAGGTTGGTCCTCCACAACAAAACAAAAACATTTAAATATCTTATCAAAATCCAAAAACATTCATGAAATATAGAAAACTCCAAAAATAGTGTCACTCAATATAGTTGAACTACGATGTCTTTGTGTTCGACATGTAGGCAAGGTTAATCTCTGATC
>VDFB02271805.1:0-38579 GCA_007258455.2 Sequoia sempervirens
TTCCAGCCATGGATGTACTATGTCATCGCTAAAATCATTGGCAGGAGGGAATACTATGACTAGGCCACTTTGATCAGTGACACACTCCACCGACAAATCACTGGGTATCTGGAAGCTCATAGGTTCCACATGTGCTCTTACCTGGTATACTTGATCGCCTTCCAAGGTGAATTCAGGTTATTGAACAATGTAGGAACCTTAGGTGTGCAGAAGGTTCACGAACATTTCACATGTCTTGAGTTTACTCAAGCGGAAAGGCACTTCAAGAAAATAAGTGATCACTTCACTATGCACACAATACGTGAGCTTAACCATGAGATGCACGTGCGTATTTCACAGAGAGCCAGAGAGGCAATGGCGGATTGGGCAGATTGGTTCATCCAATTTCCTACGTTCTCCTACATATGCGTGTATGGCTACATTGGCCACCCTGCCATGCTACCAAGATACCCTTCAAATAGGGTAGTCTTCATGGAATTCCTGAGACAGTTGTCCGAGGTTCATATCCACTTGCGCTTGAAGAGGAAGACAGCTGTTAACTTTCCCGTTGAAATGGGACTGTATAGATGTGGATTCGCGGCAGATGCTAAGATGATGAGTGCTAAGATGATGAGTCAAGAAACAGCGAGGTTTAACCTCAAGTATCTCATTGATAGAAGATCCTATGATCCCGGAGGACTCTATGCAGCACACCTTGAGCAACACTCGTCACATAAGTCTTCTATGGAAGATTATTGGGTAAATTGTAAAGACGAGTATGAAGTGCGAAGAAGGAACTACAGCAGATTCAGACTCTCACAGATTGCTGATTTTATGTCAGCAGACATTGAGGGCCTCTCCGACGATGAAGGGGAAGTCATTCTCCCCTCATTCTTTGCAGATTCAGTTGACTCCCAACCGCTCCCGAGAGTGGATTCGTATGCCAAAGAAGACACATCTATAGAAGAAAGAACGAGTAGAGTGGTTAGAAATAGCCAACTCTATCTCGACAGCAAGAAGTCTAGGAAGGTGATACCAGAGAGAACAGAGCCGCCACAGGTTCAGTCTACACCACCTTCCACTTCAAGAAGGAAACCTAGACAGAAACAATGGTGCAATCCTCCCCAAGGGATGAGGATGTCAAAACCAAGAACACAGAGGACACCAGTGGAGAAAGCCACACATAGTCCTGACATAATCATGGGTATTGCTGCCCCAGAACAAAGAGTAGAGACTGCTATCCCTGATTCAGCAGAAGTTATCACAGAGGAACCAGCAGCAGTAGTTGTTGAAGAACCAGTGGCTGAGCCAATGGCAGAAGCAACGACAGTAGAAGCAGCAGCAGAGACGGTGCCTGTTATGGAAACAGAACCGCCTACATCACCAGTGTCACAGCATACACAAGTCCTCATCGACTTGGATTCGCCACCGAGAGACATTGCTCCAGCACAGTCTCACACATCTAGCGTTCAAGGGCCTCATGTCCCTCCTAGTGAAGTTCGCCGAGATTCTATTTGGCTCGAAGGCTTCCTAGGAAGGAAGAGGGAGAAACCCTCCTATGAACTTGACTTTACCGAATTCAACCACGTCCCACAAGACATGCCGGCGAAAAGGTTGAAGAATCAAGTTCACATAGAAAGGAATGCAGAATGTGAGATCATCATAGAGACTGCCGCTCCACCAGTAGAGAAAAGCATACACGAGGTTCAAGTAGAGGACTACACTTTGTCCCAACTTAACCTCGGAAAGACTACACGACAGGTGGAGGCGGATCTTCTCGGAATAGCTTCGGTGAGCGCACAAGAAAGAATGGCCAAGGATGGTAAAGAAAAGGCAGCCTTAAAGGCTGAAAATCAGAAACTGAAGTCCTACATAACCAGCTTGATACACGGCACACCAAATGTCTCAGCCTTACCAGCAGGACTACTAGATCTTCCCGCCGAACAGAATCATCGGCAATTGTTAACATTCGGCAAACACTTGAGAAATCAGGTGGAAGAGTTTGTTCTCAAGGGTAGATGCGTACTGGGAAACCTATACCAGTTACGGGATAGAGCACATGAACTTCGTGTGGAGATCCAGCAGTCGGAACAGAGGATTGCAGAAAAGAGGCTTGAAGACGAAGGCACAATTGCAGATTTGCAATTAGCATATCAATCAGTATACTCTGAAGAAAACAAGCAACATCTTTTTGCTTGGAAAGAACAATTAGCGTATAAGGTGAAAGCCTACGACGCTCATTCAGTAGAGATGATTGATTACAGAAGGGTGGTTGCCACTATTATCAACTTCGCAAGAATGTTGGTAATATCCTTCCCTTGCATGGAATATCAGCGTGAAGGAGGAGAATACATCGAGTTGGTGACTGTGCAGAACCAGTTCAGAGATGTCATCCGCAGTACCTTTCTTGATGATCCAGAGGGTTGCAAGCTAGCTAAGGTAGCAGCTTTATCAACCAAGTTAGAAGAGGCAGCATCTCAATGCATTGACTTCGGAAATCAGCTCACAACGGGTGAGATCATGCTCCGACGCCACGTCATCATCCTACAAGCATTAACTCCCCAGAAGCTGATGAAGTCAATCAATGGATAGAGACACTGTTGATTAATGGCGAGCTATAAATGCACCAGAAAAGGACGCCATACACCCTCCAAGTGGCATTCATGAGACTTGAGTTGACTTGATGCTTCTTTCCAAGTCAACTCAAGGTGCTATTAAATGTAGTTGGAGTTAACTTGATGCTTCTTTCCAAGTTTAACTCCACTTTCCTTAAATCATGCATTGTCAGATCCCACTAATTAAGGATGTCTAATTGGCTTCCATGATTCGTGGATCTTAGATCTCCACTAAATGTGGATGTCTATTTTGGAGGGATACTTTACATTTAAGTTCACCTTTAGTTTGCTTTCAGTCAACTGAAGTAGTTTCCAGTTGACTCTTTGTTTACTTTCAGTTAACTGAAGTAGCTTTCCAGTTAACTGCTTGCTCCCCCTTTTAGGAATAAATCTTGCTAATTGATTGGCAAGAACTCATTGTTAACTCAAGGAGATTTTGGGGTTACCCACTCCTTTGAGTTCTATAAATAAGAGCCTTGGGCTCATTATTTGTTTAACTTTTACTTGCTACAAAATTGCTGCGCCATTGTTGCCAACAGCTTTGAAAGCGAATACTTGTTCACTCTTGGATGAGAGTTCGTTGGATGATTGTAATTGTGCATGATTTCGTGCCTTTGCTCTCCCAACTTTTGTAGTTCGTTGATGAAGCATTGAAGAAGAATATCAGAAGGCGCTTGCATTTTGATCATCTTATTTGAGTTATGTCTACGTCTTGTGTTTAATAGCTTGTTGTCTCATTTCCCTCCTCGGATAGGAGTCCCTCCTCCTTGGATATTTGTTATTGACAGTTATCGTTTGATGTTGTATAATGTATTGACTTCCAAGCCATACTTCGGATAGGAGTCCCTCCTCCTTAGCAAGCTCGTTGGCCAAGGCATCGTGATTTTGTTGTTTCTAGTAAACTATTTCTTAAGCTCATACCTCGGATAGGAGTCCCTCCTCCTTGGCAGATCTCAGATCTAGTTTACCGTGCAGAGTGTTTGCTTGTACCAACCTTATCCCGGTGTATACCCGAGAGTTCAGAGCCTCGGTCATATCCTCTGGAGACGGTGAATTCAAGTGATCCAACCATCCCATTCCCGCTCCTTTACCCTCATGCTCTGTTCATCTTGAAGGTATTGGATAGATAGAAGCTAGTTAGTCGTAGTTAAGATCTGCAGAAACCAGAGAAAAGCTTAGCTACGGCGCATTGTGTTTGTGCACCCTTGTGTCCTGCCGCTGAAGCATAAAAAGATAGGAACTTAGTTAACATTTCCCTTCCCTACGCATTGCTCCCAGTAGAGAGGGACTTCTCCTCTTTAAATACTTGAAGAAGTGTTGCAAAACATTTGAAATAGTGAGCGTTTACAATCAGCACTCAGTGCTAATTAAAGCGCCAACATTACTCAAATCTCTAAAACAAAGCTCACTTCTAACATGCCTTGAACAAGAAATTGCAGCTAAGGAGGCTTGCAAACTTATTCTTAACACAATAGAAAACAGCAATCTTACTAACTCCTTGTTGGCTAAAGAGGCTCAACAATTTGCTTATCACAACACGAAATGAACAATACTTGAGCAACAAATAGAAGGCACAATAGGCTCAACGTTTTATTTCTCACTAGCACGGTTTTAACTAAATTGAATGAAATGAATAACAATTTGCTGCAATTCAGGCTCGCAATTTGCTATGACAATAACTGTTAAAGAAACTAAATGAGCAAAGGCTCTTATTTATAGAGAAGTAGAGGAGTAGGGAACCCTAAAATCTCCTTGCTTTCACAATCTAGGGCTTGCTCAGCAAGCAAGCTTTATTACTAAATCTAGAAAGATAAAACCCTAGAAAGCAGAAAAAGCGGGAAGCGCCAACTATTACATCTTATCTTCTTTCTATTCTCAAAGAATGGATAAGGATTATTCCAGAGAATAGAAAGAAAGCGGGAAAGAAAGCTTCTAGAAGAAAGCTGCTTTAAAGCTTCGATCACATCCGCTAGGAAGTTAGAGATTGTGTCCCGATTCGGTGCATCTATGCCATCAACAGCAAAACACCGCTTTTCAAGAATATCTTCAGCATCTGCAATAGATCTCAGGAAATCTTCAACCTCATTGGCCGCTTTATCGAACTTTGCTGACATCACTGAAATGTGACTTGGCAGAGTCTTATGTTTTTCTTTCATTCACTTCAGTACAATCTTCTTGTCGTATTTTCCTTTATGCATATTCCACATTTTTTTACATTCATCTCTTGAAAGAGTTACACTTTCAGGCCATGGGGGAATGGAAAAACACCTTTCGACCATATCAGGCTTTAGACTGCAAATCAATCTACCGTCTGCTGACTGGATTTCCCTAGTAGCCGGGTTGTAATGCTTAATGCAAGCGATTACGAACTCAAGGCTCTGAATTGATATAGGAATAGACGCTGCTGCGAGGAGTCCAGAATGTCCTAGGTTCTTGATTGAAGTGTTGCCTGCTCTCTCCAAGGCATGTAGATCGAACACTGGCTTGACATGATGCAAGTCTGTCTCAGCTGTTTTGATATAATTGTGAAAGAGAGCTGATTCGAACTTGAAAACATTAGGAGTGTACTCCATTCCAGAAAACTCGAAGAATGACTGTAAACTCGCCTTGGTTTAGACAAGTCTTGAACAATTTCTATTTTTAGAATGCTGATTTTTGTACTCCAACAGACAAATTTTTTGAGAAATTTTCTGAGATATGGGTTTTGTTCAGAATATCGATGCAAGACAACCCATATCGTCTGTTTTTGAAAATTTTGAATTTAGCCTGAAAAAGCAGCAAACCCTAATTTCTTCAATTTTCCTCGAAAAAAGCTGGCATCTGGGTTTTGTTCAGAATATGATTGGAAATGGACCCAGTTGATTGGATTTGCAAAACCCTGATGTTTGATCGAAAAAGCAGCCAACCCTTGGTTTTTGAACTTTCTTGAAAAAAGCTGCGATATGGGTTTTCTTCAGAAGACTGATTGGAAAGGACCCAAATGGTTGAAATTTGAATGCACTGAGGTTTTCACTGACATGCAAAATAAAAGCACTTGCTGCAACTTGATGAAGTTTCTTGAAAAATTCTTCAAAAGATTGAGGCAAAAAGACCCAGATGACTGAAAAATTGAAAGCCTTAACCCTTCAGCTTGAAAAATTTGATCTTCTGGAACAAGAAGAATGAAAAAGCAAGGGTTTATGCTTGCTGGTCTGAAAAATCTGACGTAAAACCAGCAACTATGGATTCTTGAATCACAAAAATTCTTCAAACTTGCTGCTCCAACTTTCTCCTCTGAATGCTACCTGCAAAAATAATGAAAAATACATTGAAAAGAAGTGTTAAATAGACTTAGGGTCTGATTTAGGTTTTGCTTTCTTTTTTGCTTTTATTTCAAAACCCTAAATCTCAATCCCTTGAACTTGGACGCCATCCTTCTCCTCTTGCAATTTTGAAAATTTGAAAATTCTTGAAAATACTCTAAGGCATGAAACTTTGGGTGCCTTTCTCCAAGAGGGGCGCTTATTTCCACCAGAGTTAGTGAAAATTTTGATATTTTCAACTTTTCTCCATTTTGACATGTTACTTCGCCTCTGATTTCCCGTTGACAGACCAACCCGATAGGCGAGCTGAGTGGCTCACGGCGGAGCCTGACTGAAACTGAGAAGGATGTTCTGGAGGCACTTCATGCCAAAAACTTGATTTTGACCCTCGAATTCATGGGAGGCTTTTCTTTCAAGGGGCGCCCATTTCACCCAGAGATAGCCATTTTTCATGATCTTCATTTTCTTCATTAGCTCCTCTTCTACAGATGATTCCTCTGAATCTGGAGTTCCGGGCGTCGGATTGACTGATTTTTGGACTCGTTGCAAAGCTAAGAGGATTTCAGGAGGGGTCTTCTGGAAAGACTTTTGTCAAAAGGCAGATTTTAGGTCCTCAAAAGCTTGGGCGCTCCTGGCAAGCTGGGGCGCCCAGTTTCACCAGAGTTAGTTTATTTTTTGCATTTTTCACCTTTGCTTTCGGATTTCTCTTTTCAACTCTCATCGGACCCTCTATTCAACCCTTTGAATCTGATGACTGCGAGCTCCGTTTGTCGTGTTGGATAGCTCACTGGAAAGTCTGTTGCATTCTGAAGACATCTCGTTATAACCTTGACTGCAAGTTCATCTGTTTGAACCCTTGAAAAGTTGGGCGCCTTTCTTCTCAACTGGGGCGCCCAGTTTCTCCAGACTTAGAAAAATTTCCAATTTAATCTTCTTCTTCGAGTTTCAGATCTTCATTCTATACCTTCCACTTTGACTTGAATTTGCCGGAGACTGGATTGTCGGACGCTCTGACGGGGATATCCATCGCGAAGCTGACTGAATACTGAGCAACTTCTATTGGAGGTCCAAACCCTAATTCACTCATCTAATACCCTAAAAAGGTGGGCGCCTTTCTTCAACAGGGGCGCCCAAACTCAGCAGTGTTAGAAAATTTTCGTGACTTTTCAACTTTCTTCCTCGTTCCTCATGCATGTTCATCGTTTCACCTTCTGCTGGAAGTTTAAGTGCTGAAATTGACGCCTGGCAGTCGGATAACCTCCATTGATGACCTCGGAGCTCCAGATATGCTTCTGAAAAAGCAGAATAGACCCAGTAGGGCGAAACTGATTATTTTAAGATTCTGACTGCACCAGCCTGATACGGACACATTTTGAGCCAATCAAAATCAGTTCAGACCCTGTCGGACCAACTTTCTATTTTTAGAAAATTTTGCCAGTATCCGTTTCGAAAGAAACCCAGAAAAACCCAGAAAACGTTACTATTTCGAGAAAATTTCTAAAAATAGCAGTTTTCCTAAAATTTAGGGATGAAAAATTGAGATCTGGGTTTTGTAGGTTAAGCTGCTCTTAGCAGACCCAGATCGTCAGAAATTGAAAATTTTGCATTTTAACCCCTCATGCAAGACATGCACACCCAAATTTTGACCTTTTTGACTGTTTTGACAAGACTTTTACTCATTTCTTCAAAATGTCTAAGTGTAACAAAAATTTTAATTTTGGGGTACAACACACATCATTATCCAAGGCACTGCTGCTATATGTCTCATAGGATGCCTCAAAAGACGATGTAGAATCCACACGAGTCAATGGTTGATCAATTTTATCATCCTTTTCCACCAAAGGATCCAGTAAATCTGGCCTGCGTGAATCATGAATTTACAATTCTTGCACATACTCTGAATTGGTATCTTCAAAATGATCAAAAATTTCATCAACAATTGCTAATACACAAGATGTAGGGAGCTCAAAACCCTCATTGGTTTCATATGGACCCTTTTCTTCATGTGCATCTCTCTCAACATGATCATCCTGTAACCTTACAACATCTTGTTCAGGACCCTCGTGTTCTGACTCTTCTTCTTTTTCAAGAGGACTCAAGTGCTTTTCCTCTACAGCTGCCTTAGAAATTTCAACTTCATCATCAGCAAGTGGATCTTCTAAGGTCTGATTTTTGCTCTCCGAAGGATCAACTGTATGCTGGTCATCAACTGCTAAGAATTCATCATACAGGCTCCTAGATACTGTAGTGACCTTATGTTTCTTCCCCTCTTCGTTCCGTGATGTAGACCTTTTAAAAATGGAAGCTATATGCCACGCTACTCTATCTAGTTTTGCAGGGTCCGTTTTCTTTGATTTTGAATCCTCATAGGGAACCCACATTATTCTATGCGCCTTGCCCTTAGGTCTCAAGGGACAATCATGGTTTAAATCGTACGGCTCTCTGCAATAAGAACACAACTTCTTCATCCCATTCCGACTTTCATCCAACCTTTTCAATCTTTGTTTAAGCTTCTCTATGTTCCTGTCCCACTGCTTCTGGGAAGTGGCCATGTTCACTGAAACCTCCGAACTGCAGTTGAATCCCTACCCAACAGGATGGCAGGAAACCGCTCTGATACCACTGTGATGTGCCACACTTCGGTGATCCACTCTGCTACCACTGTAGTGATATGCTCTGATACCACTATGATGTGCCACACTCCGGTGATCCACTCTGCTACCACTGTAGTGATATACTCCGACACCACTTGTGAAGAACCGACACTCTAGTGCAATGATTTCACGGTGCTCGTAGGTCTGATTAGGGTGTTGGTGTTTGTCTTTCTTGTGTTACTCGTGTTTGATGATTAATGCCAATGATATGCATAAATTTAACAAGCATGTGCATATAATGGGAACACAAGATATACTAAACTAATATGACAACTCAAATAATGACTTGATTTAATTGCCAAGACACTTTCTTCATACATAATAGATTGCATCCAAAATATAACTTTCATTAGGTTTCAACGGATACATCAAATAACATAGATTTTAACTTACAGCCAAAATCACTGTGAATAGTGATTTGCTACAGTACCCGCGCCCATGCAAATGCTCATACAAAATTAAATACAAGTTTCTCCTACCAATTTCTTGATGGAATGTCTTCTATTGACAGGGGCGCCCACATTAGGAGAGATTGCAGCCTTTAAATGGAGGCGTTTTAATTCCTTCTTGCTGTTCAAAACCCTCAAGTATGGCGGCTGGCTGTAGATGAAGAAATCAGCTTCCAATCCTTCGTAAAATGCAAACCACGTCTTCTAAATGGCGAAAGGCAACTCTAACAGAAAATTCCCTTCTAGAAGATGACTTCAAACCCTTGAAAACAGCAACTTCTAGCTCCCAATGCAGCAAACAGAAAATAACCAGCACTTTAGGGTGGTCTTTCACACCTTCAAGATGCCAAATCCTAACTACAAGCCCCAAACCAGGCTTACCCACTGCTGAAATTGAGAAACCCTAGTTTCTCTCTTCCACAATCTCCAACTCCCAAGTTTCAATCAGCAAAACATAACCAAGCATAAGAGGGTCAAACTTCTCTTCTTGCTTTTATAATTTCTCATTGAAAACACTATTCATTAAAATGGCACTATTCACTTAAGTTATGGTCTTTTTTCACTTTATCAATGAATAGTAACTGAAAAATATAAAGTGACCCCTTTAAATAATAGACACATGGTCCCTAAGCCTGAGAAGGTGAAATAAATGGTGAAGACCATAATTTTAAGCTCCAATAACGCGCCAAACGCGCAAATTCACCACGTCACCATACTCCGGATACCAATACTGCCTTTTACCGACCAAGTGCCCGTTCAAGTGACCCTCTATCCAGACCCATTAGCCTACGAGGATCGACATAATAGGCTAATCCAATGACTCTGATGCTCGCGAAAGAATGGGGACATTACAAAAACATTGAATGTTCCGCAGCCTGGGTGTTCAAACAATGGGTGTTCAAACAATCGGATTTGGTCTGGGTACGTACCAGGTACGAAGTTTTCGTACCCACAGGGTGGGTTTCGTATCTTGCCCGTATCCATAGGCCTATACCCGTATCCTGGACTAATTTGAATTGAATCTGTATCGAATGTCGAATCCATATCAAATCGAATCGTATCCGAGACCTTTTCTAGGCGACTTGGTAACTTAGAATCTGCTACAAGGAAATTTACTATTTAGTTGAAGTCTTTGTTAGGTACTGGGAACCTCTAGCTTTAAGGATTGATACTCAATAATCTTGATAAAGATATGAATATTATGGTTCCCTTGAAATTTTATTAGATGCATTAAATGTTAGTTTCATGTTGAAATGCTAGAGAATGCTTGGGTTAGAATTGCTTTATAGGTTTGTACTTGGATGTATGTTTGATGAATTGCTTTTTGTCTAACCTGCTGGTTTGGTTAAGGCATTAAATGTCAATTTCATGTTGAAATGCTAGAGAATGCTTGGGTTAGAATTACGTCGTAGATT
This sequence comes from Sequoia sempervirens, assembly GCA_007258455.2. Taxonomy (NCBI): domain Eukaryota; kingdom Viridiplantae; phylum Streptophyta; class Pinopsida; order Cupressales; family Cupressaceae; genus Sequoia; species Sequoia sempervirens. The sequence goes on from VDFB02271805.1 coordinate 10,415, forward strand.
TGTACTTGGATGTATGTTTGATGAATTGCTTTTTGTCTAACTTGCTGGTTTGTTTAAGGTAGTTTCCTGGTTTTGGTAAGACTAAAGATATATCAGGATGGTGTATAATGTATATATTTTCAAAATACGACAATGCTTAGTTGTCAAATGTGCAACTGCACATGGAAAATCAACACAAATAATCTTGTTACCCTGCATTGAGAGCATCAACATCATCAATTGGTTCATTAGAGCCACAATTAGTGCCAATGCCACACCCACTAGCTGCACTATGAATGTCCGATGTAGCAGCCTCATGCTCCTTATCGTTGATTGGGACTAATGAAAGTTGTGCAACACAAGCATCCAAGTTAAGATACTCTAAGATTACATCCCAATGCTTGGTCTGTAATGTCCCTTTTGAAATTTTCAATTGAATATGTAATTTTCTTTTGTGAATTTTAATTTATGCAACAATGAAACAAATACGGAATATAGAATAGCAAATGCCAACCTTGATAAATGCTGACCAGGAGTAATTATTAACAGAAATAAATAGGGGAAATCCTCATACACCAAATATCATAGATATTGAGGTGGATCTAGCAGTGAAAAAAGTTGATATAAATCTGGAAACCCTCGATACACCAAACATAATTAATTATGGCCGCAGATCCGAACAATAAATACTGATATAAATATGGCAGCATATGTAAATAACAGATGTACTTGTTAAATAGTATTAATAAGCCCTTACAAATATTATTCAACAACTCACATAAATTTATTTTATTTATTTGAGCAGAAATGCCCACTCAGAAGTGTGCAGTACAATTATACAGACTGTGGATTAGACTCAATTATGGCAATTGGGGTAGATGAACAACAGATTGACAGCTGTATGCACCTTGTCCAATCTGTATGGCCGCAATAAATTAAGTGTGGCAGATGGATAATGTTGTATGGTAGTAGATTAGGAGATATGGCGATTGAAAAGACCCAGTTTCAGTGAATAAAAGGGCTGTGTATCAGCAGCAATGCCTAAAAATCCTTTCTTAGTCGAAGTTGAAGAAGAACGAAGTTATATCTAGGTCACAATTTCTGCTTGACAATCTTATTATTTTAAGGGGTAAACGCTTTTGATCCGGAGCTATGAACTGATGAGGTCACAAACGGGGGATCTCATCCCCAATTTAAACATTCAACAATTACACCCCATTGGGGTTTGAACCTTGATGGCAAGAACAACACCACAACAACTTAACCATCATACTATGCCACTATTGGCAATTTCTGCTTGACAGTCTTGAAAGTTGAAATTACTGAAAATCTTTAACCTAATTTCTTCAAATATTAATTGAGATTATTGGATTTTAGATGCAATTAATGTTAGAAGAAAAAACTTTGAAACCCAACTAGGAAATACCAAAAGCTTAAGGGTGAAAAAAATGAGTTGATTAGAATCTCCTTAGAAAGGACTATATTTCCTTCAATTCCTTGAAGGGATATTTATGTGGTCCATGATGAGTGTAGCTCAAGGAATTAAGTTGGCCTATGTGTTAGGATTGTGCAACGAAATATTAAGTCAAATACATAATCTCATGTGACGCTAACTATCCTTTATAACACATAGTTGAATTATATTGAAATGAAATCTCACAATGAATAGTACCTAGTCGACTTGTAAACCTTGAGAGACACCTTGAGGCTGTTTACTATATACATAATTGCTAACCCTTAAAGAGAAATAGCTATCCTTTATAAGTTATCACTTATCATAGTCAAAGAAATCTAGAAGGTAACATGTTATGAAACGATTGTATCAAATACTACTAATTCTTACATATAAGTGGAAATCTCATTTTTATAAAAGCTGTAGTTAGTGTTTGATTATTTTTAGTAACTCTTATGGTAAATGATAAAAGCATTTGATACTTTCTATGAGTTTTAGTCATAAACATTGATACATCATGAATGGCATATAAACTTGGAATGGTAGGAAACTTGTTACCTTATGAGGTATAATTTGGAAGATCATGGTTACCTTAATGAAACACATAGTTATGTTAGAGAGTTGTCAAATCCATTCACTTCACAGGGGCATGTGAGTATGTAGGAAACCCATAAAAAATCCAAGTCTCAATAATTATGCTCAAGGTGCTTGCCTCAACAAATCAAGACTTGATTTCAAATAAAAAATAAAATCTATGTATAAGGGCGCGCTTCACCAGAGAAGGCCTTGATTTGAAGATCTCAATGCGTTTATTTTTATATGAATTGCACACTAAAGAGAATAAGGTTTGATCAGTCTGTTAGAAGACAAAGTGCATATAGGTGCACATTTGGTGTGTCTAACAATGGAGAATACAAGTGGGAATTTTAGACTATAAAATGCTTCATAAGGGTGCACTTGGAAGAGGTAGGACAACTAAAAGTCTAAAATGTCAAAGTTATTTACATAGGTGGGCACTAGAATGCACTGGGAATTCAAGTTTTCAAAAGTATGAAATTCATTCATAAAGGGGTGTGCCTAGAGCAAAGGTGCATGCCTCATAAAGGGAAAAAAATGGTTTTCAAAACAAGTTCATGCCCAAGCTACACATGTGTGCTTGGGGAACAATGGAGTGCCAGATCATAACAAAACATCTTCAATTTCAAATTAAAGATGCAAATCTGGTTCTTACGGCATACGTTTTTCACTGGTGCATGCCCTATAAGGGGTTTTGAAATTCACCTTGCAAAAAGAAGCACAATATAGTGTATAGGTGCACCTGATCAAAGAACTTATTTTCGCAAATATATGCTTAAAACATCTAAGCCACATGTGCGTGCTCATTGAGAAGGTGTGTGCCTCAATGGAGAATTTCAAATTTACATGCTGTATTCAGAGGTGCACTTGGGTATGAAGGGAAAATTAGTTTTAAAGATAAAATTTCTAGGCCTTTTAATCGGTACCTGGGTGCACAATGTAACTGACTTGAAATAGGAAAAGACTTTTTTTTATTATTTATTATTATTATTAATAGACTCCTTTATATAGAGTCCATCAAGCTTTAAAGAAAATCTTCTATCTATAGATGAAACGCCAATGAATTCATCAGCAGCTATTTATAAAACATAGTCCCCTATTTGAGAAGACAAATCTGTGCTTAAGTAAGCCTTTCCTTAATTATCTTGTGCCATTAAAATCAGACCTTTTAATAACAGCAAAATGCCAATTTCAAACTAAACAGAAGAATTCAAAAAGAGCAGTTGGTTAAAACTTTCAAAGTCAAATTGGATAGAACAGCAATCTGTTTTCTTCAAATTCTTTCTTTCTCCTATCAATCATCTGCAAAATCAAATTGAAATCAGTTGCAGCGATAGTTTGAAGAGTTTTATAGAAAATCAGATTTTAAGAGATACGAGACATCGGCTTGCTAGCAAAACCTAGTAGATTTTCTAAGCATTCAAGGAAGCATGTTTTGCAAATGCTAAGGTATCGCATTCAACATGATGGGAGATGGATGCTGGGTTTTAGTACTCAAAGGTTTGAAGTTTGAAATATAATTTGGTGTGAAGATGAATAGATTCAACAAAGGATGTTCAAATTCAAGGTGTTAGAGGTGGTTAGGGTTTTAGAGTGTTTATAGAATAGAGAAAAGCTTCATCATTCAAGGCCACCTATCAAGAACCCTCTATTTTTAGCCATTATCATTTCAAGGAGAATATATTGTGAGAATCGTTATTTGTAGCACATGTTATATTTGGTGTTCTCTAATTTTTGTGCAATGAACTTTTTGAGGAGTTAGCTATTTTTAGATAACTGTTCTTTAGATGTCTTGTCATGTGAGAGCTTTGAGCTTTAAGTTTTAAATTGTGATAATTCCTATTGTTAGTCTAACAAACAGCTGCATTGTTGAGATATAGTTTTAGTGGATAGGATATTTTGTTGTAAAGCTTACATGTTGTAAGCAGTATGGTTTTAGAGTCGAAGTCATAATTAGGTTTTTAATTATTTTCTCATGCATAGTTTTGTAAACATTATAAATAAATGTTTGAATTTAGACGTGTAACTTATCAAAGAATAAATATTCTTTAAATCTATGAATGAATAAATCACTATACACAAAAACACAAAAAACTTAATGTAGGGAAACTATTAGGTAAAGAACCCCATAAAAATCATCACTATAAGAATATTTACATAGTAATTTGTATAATCATAGTTGCCATCAGACTGGTATTGGTACTAGTACAAGAGATGTGCCAGTACCAATGTCATGTTTTTAAAAAAAATAGGAGACGAGTACTTGGAGCTGTCAATTATATATATATATATATAAACTTTGAATATATGCCAAATTTAGTGAGAGGAAAACTAAAAAGGTTAATTGTTTGCTATTTTAATTTCATATACAATCAATGCCATGGCATCAAATCTTCAAGCTTACAACTTTAAACACACAAAGACTAATATGATAGATTAAATATAGTGTCAACATTCAAGACTCTTGACTCAAGAATTCATACAAGATATGAAAATGCTGATCCACATACAAAAAGCAAAAATCAGAAATCTAAATTATCATTTATGTTATTCAATAGATAAGTTCCACTCTTCCATTAACTATGTCCTCAATTTCTAGGTCCTCAACTATGTTGCTCTTCAAATACTCATCATTCTTAAGCTTAGGTTCCTCTGTAGATAGAATTGGGGGTAAATCATTAAAGGCCATCTGCATCAACCATTTCATCCTCCAAGGATGCAACTGCTCCATTAGGTGGAATTTGGTCCCATTTTGCTAGACCCTCCTTGTACATAAGGTGTACATGAGAGAGAAGGTGAAGTGATCTATGAATGTAGACTAGGTTCTTTGTTTTCTTCGACCCTAATTGATTCCTCTTTAGTCAATGAATGAAACCTTAAGTACTATTTCTCTCACAAGATGAAGAGTTGGCTACTTGTGAGAGAAATGTGAGAGAAATCTTATTGCATATGATTGCAATTCAAGTGTTTCACTTCCATGGTTCCACCACCACTCTATTGGATCTTTCTTTCCACTACACATGAAATTGAGTTGGGAGATTTTTAGTCGATTGAGACTGATTTTGGGGCAAGAACACACCAAGGGGATGCAAATCTTTTGAATGTTGTCATATAAAAGATCAAGGAAAGAATCCTCAAGAGTGCTAAGGACAGAGTTGCCCTAAAAGCTGAAAACAAATAGCTTAAGGACTTTATAGCTCATCTTCGACAACCCACATCAAATTCTATAGGCTTTGTATCATAAATTTTAAATTCCATAGATTAGCAAAGGTGAGAAGATTGGCTAGTTGCACATGGAAAAGTCTTGAAAATTGAATTGACAAAATCTATCAACATGCATCAAATGTACTTTATGAAAGATCCCCAACCCAAATGTGATCTGATTTTTTTAGTTTTGTCTTTTCACAGTCTTTGACCAGCAAATAGGAAGGGTTTTGTTTTTGTGTTTTTCTGATTTTTTTTGTGTGTTTTTGCTAAAGGTTGATTTATGCAACAATATTGCAAACTAGAAGGAATGAAATTGCTGCTAAAACTTAAATGAGTCATACAATTTAAATAGAGAGCAATAATGATGAATTTATTGGCTCAAATGTCATTGTACATACCACAAATCTGCATATAACAATATGATATAAACTTGAACAGCAAGGACAACCCATTTTCAGCTTCTTCCCAGCTTCACAAATCTGCCCCAGGGTCTGATATGAATTTCCAGCTAACTTAATATGCGAATCAGATCCAGTTATTGGTATGAAACCCTCTATAGCACCTAGGATTTGAAGCCTGTGACTCTTGAAATGATGCAACAGCTGAGATAAGGTATAAAATGAGTTGCCAAGGCCTTGAGAAGACCTATACTGCTTATGGATGCCCCTGATCTGTTGCAATATGCTGATATAATATTGTTGCAAACTCAAATCTGCAAAATATATATATGAAACTCATCCAAATAAGCCCAAATGAAGACCCAAGGTAGGCCTTCCCCAAAGGTGAACTGGGTTCTCGTCCAATCCACGATAGCCTTTGAGAATTTTCATTCCCAGAAGGCTGAAGCAAATGCTGAAACCCTTCTCCAGAGCTCAAACCTGCAAAGTGTTTTGTAAAAATGAGAGTAGAATGCCCAAAAAAAGAGCCCAACACTTTGTTTTATAACTTCTCATGGACTTTTTGATAAAAATCAATAAAATATTCCCCTTGAGGGTCTTTCGTCATCCAAAAAAAATGCCACATTTTAAAAACAACTTGAGTTGCTAGGATGGGGGCACTTTTCACAATTCACCTTATGATTTTCAGTTACTATTCACTCTTCACTATTCCATTAAAGCAACCTTAATATTTTCACTTTATCTCTGGATTCATCAACTGAAATCCAAACTGAAAGGCTCGTAAGGCTCCTAGCTAGACTCCACAGTGCTCAGTTGGGTCCCCTAACCATGCTGCTGACCTACATGAACTCTAATAGTAGGCCAACCTCCGCTATAGACTAAGTTGTTTAAGGAAAGGACATTACACTTTATAGGTTATATCCTTTGCTGACTAAAGCAAGGCTTGTGAGGAGAGAAATTTCAGATCTAGAGCAATGTGTGATGAGTAGGATTTGCACTCTTGAAATATTTAAACAAAAACATCAACCTGCTATTGCTGTTAGACACTTCAAACTGATTAAAATGGGTGTGGTAGCCAATGTCAACCAAACATTCAATTGGTTGTGTAGAATAAATTTTGGGTTCAACTTCATAATGAGGTAGTCACCATATTAGCAGATTAGAAGGGAAAATTGAATGAGGTTAAAAGGAGGTTGCTTCCTTTGTAGCTTCTCTTTTATGTGCTTTTGTTAATGACAATTGTATTTGGATTGTTTAGGATGAATTACGAGCAAAATTTGAGAGGTTGGTGAAGGATGCACAAGGCAGGGCTTAGTACAATGAGAATGTAGATAGATTATCCACCCTTGTTAGAAACATTAAGGATGTTGAGGAAGAGATGTTTGAAATTGATATACTAGTCATGCAAAGCAGTCTCACCTTTGATATATAGATGATTTAGATGAGTTTGATGCCACAACTTGAAGGAACACAAGAACATAACTTCATTGGTAGGTTTCAAAAGGTTTTGGATTCACAAAGATGCTATTGTGCTAGTGTAATGTCCCCTTCTCAAGCATAAGTTGTTGATAACCCTTAGCCTATTTTCCTAAATTTTTCCCATAGGCTATTAGGTGTTGGTAAAGGGAAAATAAACTAAATAATTAAATTAAGTTGTCAAAAGGGTACCTTTGAATAATATTTTAATTGATAGCTTACGTTTAATTATTTTAAAAGGTGCTTTAAGTATACTAATAAAGTGTTGCTAGGCTCAAGGTGCTGAAAAGTGGTCACAAGGGCACTTTAGATGATTTTATTAAGGAAAAATGTTTTTTCAAAAAAAAAAACAATAAAAACCAAAAAACACTTTTTTGAAAAAGCATTGAAAAAGGCTATAATAGGAGGTTGGGTCTTCAGAAGTATTACAAAAATAAAACATAGAAAGAGAACCAGGATTGCATAAAATAATCAGTTATGAAATAAGGAGCAAAAACATCCCTATATAAGATTACAACACATCCGGTTGGCATGTGCTAAAGGGCTGATTGCTTTGTTCAAAGAAAAAATGTTCATTGTGCTCCTCAAGAGTGGTTGTCTCTTTGGAAAAAGCACTCTCCAATTCATGAGTATTGAAATCATAATAAGCATCCCTATTACATGCAAGTCTAAGGGATCGTTTTGGGGCTTTGTCACATATTCCTCATATGTCAAGGAATCTTCTCCATCCGAATGTTTAGGTTTTGCAACAATCATTGAATATGTTCTTTTAATGTCAGGGTCCCTCATTAGCATGGTCAATTCTTGCATCAACTCAATTATAGACTTTTTTGTAGTCATCTTTTCAACTTTGTTTTTAAAAAAATGTCAAGGAGAGGCATGGAAATAGACATGCAGGTGCTGGTCACCAACATGCAAAATAGATGTGAACCACGAGAACTGATAAAAACTGATAAAACTTGGACATGCAACTGAAGAACTTGAGCAAAGTTGGAACTCCAACAGGCTGGCAAGAAAACCAGCTCTGATACCACTATAATAACCCACCCTTAATTTTTTTTCAAAAAATTCACAACTTGTTAGCGTTAGCCAATAATCAAAGATAACCAACTGAAGTAAACTCCCTTCCACTTTCTGATCACCCAAATCCCAATGCGGGCAAGGTGAGAACATATGGTGGTAAGCTTACAATGCTACGCCGCTGAAATGAACCACTTGTTTAGTGGGATGAGTATGAAATCTTCAAGCATAAGGAAACATCCTATTATTTTGTAGGAATCTACAACTAGCAAGAAAGCCCTTGGCGGCAAGCGAACCAAGCAAAGAAGATGCTCCGCTTATTTGGTGGGTATAATGTGAAAAGTAAAGAAAGCTCAACCACTTATTCAACGAGAGTGCCACTTATTCAGTGGTGTTAGAAATGATATGAAAAGTAAAAAAAATTCAACCGCTTATTCAGCGAGAGCGCCACTTATTCAGTGGGGTAACTAACAATAATCAAAAGAGCTGATTCATCGATGGTACTACCAAACAGTGTTAGAAGGAGCTCATTACAAATTGTTCCAGAATGTCATTAACTTCTGTTACATTATGAAAATGATGATAGCTTGTAGCACAACACCTGAAAAGGATACCCCAACATGAATATAAGTATTTCCCAACAAAATGCAACAATGATACCTCAATGGAAAGACCCCCAAAGGACTGTAGAAGGTCTGAAACATTGCTACTATAGGTCTGATATGAATTTGCAGGTCTGATAATAATGTTGCAGCAGTCTGAAAACTTCAACCAGCAAGCTATCAATGGTCACAACTCAAACCAAACACCATAGAACTCCTCAAGGATGCCTGCAAGGTGGTAACAAGGCCTAGGCGCCTCCAAAACAGCAGGAACAACAAGGGAAAGTAGCAGATTTGAACACAACTCTCAATGCACACATAACCCAAGATGGTACGGCTGGTAGAGAGGGGCAACCAGCTCCTAAAAATTCAGTTCTTTGCTAAAAATTCTAGAAACTTGCAAGAAGGAGTGCCTCAATCTGCTAGAAAGGAATAACCAATGGCCACAAAAAGTTTTCCAAACCTCCAAACAGTGTAAGCACAACGGTGGTATGATTGGGCTAGGAAAGTGTGGATCAACAACAACCAAAGGTGTGATATATCATTCCAAAATGCTCCCACAATGCTGCAAATCATCACACAGACCAAAATGCATATCTAGAAAACATCATAACAATCCAAAACTGAGAATGAAAGAAAAGCCATCACCAAATAAGCCCAATGGTAACCCCTACAATGGAGTCACACCCACGTCCAACTGGGGAGTATCTTTCAACCCCGAAACAAGAAGCAACTTTGAAGGTTTTCGTCTCCAAAGCCCTTGAAGGATTCAATCCTCACTCTGGCAGCACTTCGTTATCATGAGATTGCATAATGAAAATGAGAGTACAATGGGCCTTATATAGAAATTAGGGCTCCAATTTCGAAATACCTTTTCCCTCCAAATGGGACGCCCCCTTTTTGAGAAAATATAATATTTATTTTTATTTTCACTTATCCCTCCATTTGGGCATCCAACTTAGGAGATATGGTTTCCCCTTTTTAAAACAACTTAAAGTTGTTAAGTCTAGGCGTGGGGTAAAAGGGGTCAAATAATAACTTTATAACTTAAATTAGAATATTACCTTTTCCAAACTCCAAAGGTGGTGGATGATTGAACTGCCAAAAATAACAGAGCTCAACAACTAAAACTGCCACCACAGCCAAAATTGGGAATCCTGCTCTTAATTGTTGCCAAGACCAACTGCCAAAAATAACACTTACTAAAAATAGTGTCCAAACGCCAAATTAGCCCAAACTGAGATGCAGTTGAACTTACTAAAAATAGTAAGTGCTAAAAATAGACATTGCTAAAAATAGTAGTTACTGCCCACCAAGGATTTCAAAAAATCCAGAAAACACTCTAGCAACCCTCTACAAATGCATCCTGAAAGTGCTAGCAAGAATCCTCTAGGAATCTTGGAATCCCTTGAAACACCTCCGAATAGCCTAGAGACTTAGGAAATAGGCTAACGGTCACTGGAAAGATTAGGATTGAAAAGGGGACATTACACAATTCAACTTGAATGTTGTGTTTTAAGGATCTATAGTGTATATGATGAATTCCTTATCAGTTTTATTATATGAATATTTGAAATCTCCCTATATTTTCAAAAATCTTTATTTTTTATATGGATATCCCCTACCATCCTGTAAAATGGCCTGAAAAAAAACCATCCCTAAAACGTATCTTTGTCCCCTACTATCCATATCCCGGAAACTTAGTGGAACATAGACACGAAGCCTTTCCTCTCCCTTAATTCCCTTCAGATTTTATGCTTCAAACTTAGGATGGTGAGAGGAGATGTTGGTGCTAAGGAACCAAGTTGTTACTTGTAATGTCCCCATTATTGTGAGCATCAGAGTTCGGAAGATTAGCCTATCAGTTGACCCTCGTAGGCTAGTGTTCAGTGATTAGAGGGTCCAGTGGGCGTTAATGAGCTCTTCAGGTGGCAGTTGATAGTGTTTACCTCTCCAGATTGTTGGTATATTATGAGGCTAAGCTATTCAGAGGTTTCTGGTTCCGTTTTGAGGCACTTACTATTTATAGTGAGTTAGTTGAGTGTCAGTGGCCAACCTTTCTATTTTTGGAAAGGCATCTGGATGAGTAGTGGTTTTTGTGGTTGACCACCTAGTTCTAACGAAATTGAGAAATAATGAGTATTTTTTGAGTTATGACATTTTAATTATTAATAAAGTAATACTTTATTAATAATTGATTAAAAAGTGCACATCATTAAATGTTATTTGACTTTATTATTAAAAGGGGTATTTAATGATTATAAAGTCAAATTATATAAAGTGCATTTTAGTCAAATTATAAAGTGCCAATTTTAAGGGAGATATAAGTGATTATTAAAATATACTTTATATTATTATGTTGTGCACCAAATGGAGGGAAAAGTAAATGAAATTAAAGTGAAATTTAGTGAGATGAAGCCAAATACAAATGGAATATTATATAAAGGCTTTTTGAAAAGAGATTTCGTTATTCTGGGAATCATTCAACACTTGTGTTTTCTGAAAAATCTTTGGCTTTGAGGAAGAAACCTAGGGTTTCGCTGTAATTTCATTCTTGGAGAACGTAGCCTCTCTTTGATTGTGCAAATACTACTGGCTTTATTTAGAGGTCACGTTGGTGCTCAACTGGAGATAGTTTTGTTTGATTTTTTGAGATTGCTTGCTCAGATCAAAGGGTTTGAAAAGTAAATATCAGATTGTTGAAGGTACAACCATTTGAGATTTTAATCTGCTACTACAGTAGACGCGCTATAGTACCCACGCTACAGTGCTAGGTTATCATTATTTTAGGTGTGTGAATCTTTTAAGCTTGTTGTGTATTGTTGTGCTTAGTAAAAGACATTGCTAGGGGACGTGGGATTGATTCTTAGTGTTAGTATTCAGTTTTGAGTGCTGCAATCATCCCAGTATACATTTTTGAGTCTTGCTAGACAGTATTACGGATTACCTATGCTGGGTGTGATCTTTTAAGAGGGATGGCTGCACCATCAATGGACACTTATTAATTGCTGCTATATAAGTCTTACTTACCAGATTTGAAAAAGGTGCTGATTGAAATATTGTAACTATAATTTGAATAAGTTTACTGCTGTTATATTTTGAGTCTATTAATATTGTAATCAGTTCAATACAATGCTCAGACATCTGTAATAATGCTTATTGTGATCAGTCCTTTAATGATTTGAAGTCAGTAATTCATTGTTGTTCATGCAAGCATTGTTGTTACTGAGTTTTGTGCAAATCTAGGCGATATAAGGCCCAAAATCAGAAGTATTGTTATTGCTTTTCATACTATGAAATTATGAATGCATATAGTAGTGTCATTATCACTGGGAAGTTCATTGTGACAGTTCTGGGCAGTTTTCTGAGTAGTTGCAATGCTGGTAATGAGTTCTGGGCAGTTCTAATGGTGTATTCAGTCACTACTTGCACTTGGAAATAGGTTGGCCCAACTGTTGTTCACTGTTATAGTCACTGAGTCTGTATTTACCACTCATCCATGTATTGCTGTTCATTATAATGCAAGAAGTTCATTGATGTACTATGTTAGCCAATGAATGTCTATTGGGAAATCATTTTGTTTATCATGCTTAATGCTCAGACAGTGTGAATATGCAAAGCAATTTGTGAGAGCTTAATTGACAAATGAAATATGTCAACTTAAGTGCTTTGGGGAAATTATTGTTCCATTTGGGGTGGGACATCCCAGTGGTATCAGAGCGGTCTCCTGCCATCCTGCTGGTTTAAAACAAATGTTCAGTGAATAAATATCTTGCATTTGAGTGACCGACACTCATCAGTTTCCAGTCAGTTTTAGTTATGGGTTATTATAGTATTGAGGGAAAATCCAAGGAAGAGATTGAACAGGATGCCATCAAGCTTAGGGAAGGTTATGAACAGGAAGCCCCACGGCTCTTTAAGGACTATCAGAGCATGCCAAATGATTTTAAAGCACATTACTCTCTAAATAATTATCCGAACTTTGTTGTCACCTTGAGTCCTGGAAAGATTGGGTTGGTAGAATATATTAGGAGGGTGTATAAGGAGAAAATTTCATCTAAAGGGGCAAAATTCAGTCATGGGCACAGCGTGAGCAGGTATGGTAGAACTAATAAAGCATATAATGAAGATGGTTCTACATCCAAACTCAATGATTAGGTTACAGGAACTCCCATCATGAGCAAGAGCAAAATGAGAAGACAAGGTCTATGCTTCACTTGCAAAGGTTATTGGGAGCATAACCACCAATGCACAGATAATGAGGTAAAGAAGCTTGAGGAAGACCTCGTTGTGACACATGGATGCATTGAAGAAGAAGCCACGAAGGAGGCAGATTTGGAGATGCACATTATTGCATGAAGATGTTGGGGTTCATGAGTCACATCATTTGGAAGGACAAAGAGGATCCCATGATGAAGCCATTGAGATTAAGGAGGCCTATACACATGCAGATTTACCTTGCAGCCATGGGGCAGAAATTATGGCACATGATACACTCAATTTTCCTTTGAAGACACCTTTTGAACCAGCACTTGGCAATGGGCAGTTAGCAGAGGATGAAGTTTTGGTTGAGTCTCTTGAGGACACTACAGATAAGTATGATGTAGCTCCTGATTTTCTGTTTTATGACAGCAGTCATAATGTCAAGCTTACTCATGAGATAGCAGCTATTCCTCGTGAAGATGATGGATGTGTGGAGTTCCCTAACATTGACACTCAATTGACTTACTATAAATAGTAAGTGCCTCAAAATGGAACCAAAAACCTCTGAATAGCTTAGCCTCAGAATATACCAACAATTTGGAGAGGTAAACACTGTCAACTGCCACTTGAAGAGCTCATTAATGCCCACTGGACCTCTAATCACTAAACACTAGCCTACGAGGGTCAACTGATAGGCTAATCCTCCGAACTCAGCTCACGAAAATGGGGACATTACATTACCCCCAAGCACAATTTGAGAAGGTCCACCATATCCACAAAGGAATTTAAAGAGTTTCTTAATGAGGCCACCAGCTTCCCCAAGGAATTCAGCCTAACTTAAAATGAGCTCTTAAAAGGTTAATCAGGGCACTTACAAGGGCTTACCTTTTCTTTTCAATAGAAAAATAAATGGATTCCCTACCTAGCTGATTAGACACTCTTGGTATGTGTTCTCCTTGAATTTCTTCCTAATCTTCATAGTTATCTATATTCCTCCTTCAATAGGATTAACCACCCTATATGTAAGAAAAATCTTATTAAATTTATGGTGTGGGAATAAAAAGTAACCCAAGTTGTTGTTAGAGTGATTACAATTTGGGTTCCCTCGTAAAGATGCTCTAGCAGGTCCTTGGTTGAATTTTTCCATCAATCTTACTTTCTCTATTGTTGTCCAGTGTTGAATGCTTTTGATTGTACGCATTCTTCAATATAGGAAGAATGAGAGAGCCCAAGTAGGTGAGTATTGAGACAATATGCAAGAGAATGGAGGGAAAAGTGAGAAGAAAAACTGAAATCAAAGCAAAAGCATTTATGGTGAATAAATCCTTTGTCTGACAACCATCACATCACACATACTTCATCTCCATTGAATCCTACCTTGAGGTGCCTTAATTGTCACACCTCTTCAGTATTAATGGCAAATACCACTGTTCCCTTCATTCCTTTTTTGAAGAGTTTCAATTTTAATGGCCCCACTTAGAAGAAATTAAATGATTGTCCTTTCGTAACTCCTAGGTCATGAATACTGTAGAATAAAAGAGCTTTGTAGGGGGAAGTCCTGTCATTATCCTTTATCAGTACGTCTTCCAAACCCAATTAGGGGGTTCTTTTTGGACATAGGATCATTTGAGAATGCATTTGGAGTGCTTCCACATTGGATAAAAATTTTGCCACCTTATTGGCCTTGCGATAAGAATGTTGATCTATGTTAGCCTTGAATCACTTTTACAAGTCAGAAGTCCGAAAGAGATTGCAGTGACCATCTGATTTGGAGTTGAACCATTCTTCTCCTCCTAACAAAGATCTCCTTTCCACCATAATCCTTTCAATGTCTTTATTCAAATCAACTTTCAAGCCTTGGACCAAATCAATTGTCCCTGCTTCATTATTAGTTCCAAACTTCTTATAAACAGAAGAGGCATTGAGAAGATTACCCTCACAAATGTGAATAAGGCCACCAGCTCCAGCCATGCCTAGATTTCCTTAAAAATTGAGTTTCCATTTCTATCTTTTTGGGAATATTTGTTACTAAAGTTTTATTGGAACTATCTATTCTACGCATGTCAAGTTTTTGATGTGGCATGATATGGTATAAAATTGTTTCTTATTGAAATAGTATATGGCTACTCTGCATTCATCTCTTCTCTGTAGGTCTGGAATTTTTGGGATGTATTGGACATGTCAGATGAACACATTCCAATACAAATTTGATCACAGTTAAGATGTTTGAGGCTTCAAATTATTGTCTATGATTTTGGGTTAG
The DNA here is from genome assembly GCA_007258455.2 of Sequoia sempervirens. NCBI lineage: Eukaryota > Viridiplantae > Streptophyta > Pinopsida > Cupressales > Cupressaceae > Sequoia > Sequoia sempervirens. Next base: position 25,592 of record VDFB02271805.1, read on the forward strand.
AGAAGCATGTTTGATAGATTGTATTTCTGATAAATATTTTTGTCTGCACTGCCAATGCAATTTTATTGTCAACTACGTTAAGTTTGCAATTGATGTCTACTGTGCAAATCAAATTTGGTTGTTAATATTCTCTTTGATCTTAAAATGCACTAATTATTTACATGTGATAAATGTTAATATTGTTTGATTATTATATTTACCTTATAATATTTGACTATTTTGGTAGGTAGGAGGTGATATTTTAAATGAAGTACTGTATATTGGAGTCTCAAAAAGGACCAAGTGTTCTGTAGGAAAGGACAAGGCTATGATTCCCTTCACAATCCATGATATTTATGGGTAAGTCCTGATAATCAGGGTTTTCAAATGTTCCATTTATGCATAATGTGCTAAGTAAAGCACATTTTCACATTTCAGAAAAATGATTAGTACTTGAGAATATTTTGTTTTTAATGTTCATCTCATTTTCTTTTACCAACTGGAGTATTTAATAATCTGTTTTATGCCACAACATTAACATATATATTAGCGTGGATAGGGTGGTATATAAGATGTTTAAGCATGTTGGCAAGGACTATTCATTAAAGCTAGCAATCTGCCTCATACCTTGTACAGTTGACTTGTTATAAAGAATATTCTCAGTTGCGTGTGTGCTAGAATGGATGATTTAATTCATGAGTCATGTTGTGAAGGAACACATGTTGGCCCTTTGCTCTAGTAGGGGAAGAGAAACTTAGTGTGTTTGTCTTACCATTTGCTGGACCTTCTTCTGTATTTGTAGTTTTATAGTGTAAGAAGAGAAATTTGTTTTATTCAAAAGGAAGAGTAGCAATATGCCATGGCTCCATGGTAATGCTTGGTTTGGGCATGACAGAGTACCCATTAGTTCTTAGAGACAGATGAAAACACAATATTTTACTGAGCTACTGATCCTGGTACTTGTTCGGGTTCGGGTTCATGGGTTTGGTCAATATTTTGTTTGGGATTGCATTTGTCCATACAAAAACATATAAAAATTAGAAATATGTACATATTTTCAGCCATAAATAAGTTAAGAATACCATGTAGCATTGTATATGTAATGTCCCCATTCTTTTGCGAGCATCAGAGTCATTGGATTAGCCTATTATGTCGATCCTCGTAGGCTAATGGGTCTAGATAGAGGATCACTTGAATGGGCACTTGGTCGGTTAAAGGCAGTATTGGTATCCGGAGTCGGTGACGTGGTGAATTTGCGCGTTTGGCGTGTAATTGGAGCTTAAAATATTGTTCATCACCACTTATGTCACTTTCTCAAGCTTAGGGACCATGTGTCTATATTTTAAAGGGGTCACTTTCTATTTTGCTGTTACTATTCATCCCTAAAGTGAAAAAAAGAAATAACTTAAGTGAATAGTGATTTTTTAATGAATAGTGTTTCAAAGTGAAATTATAAAAGGAGAAGAGAAAGTTTGAACTTCTCATGCTTGGTTATATTTTGCTGATTGAAGTTTGGAAGTGTGGAGTTTGTGGAAGAGAGAAACTAGGGTTTCTCAATTTCAGCAGTGGGTAAGCCTGGTTTGGGCTTGTAGTTAGGATTTTATGCATCTTGAAGGTGTGAAAGACCACCCTAAAGTGCAGGTCTGAGTTTTGATTGATTCGTGGGAGCCATATCTTGCTGTTTTCAAGTGTTAGAAGTCATCCATTGCAAGTGAAATCGCTGTTGGAGGTTCCATTCACGTTTTTGAGGTCGTGGCTTGCTTTTTGAAGATTGTTGGAGCTGATTTTGACCACCTACAGCCAGCCGCCTTCAAGTGAGGGTTTCTACATCTTCTACTAAGAAAAACGCCTTCTCTTAGTTGCTGCTATCTTGTCTAAAGGGGGCGCCCTTGGTATTAGAAACATTTTCTTCAATCAATTGGCAGGAGAAAGTTGTAAGTTAATTTTTATGTGTATTATGGTGGCCGCGGGTACTGTAGCAAGCACTGTTCACAGTGCATTTTGGCTGCAAGTTTGTTTTTAGTTGTAAATGATGTCTCTTTCGAAATGTATGAATATATATATGATTTTAGCACTCTTTGTAATGCAAGAAGTCTCTTAACTAGTGTTTGGAGTTACGTGGAAGTTATCCTTTATAAGTTAGTTTAATTTGAGTTCTTTATATGCATATGGTTGTAAGAAAATTATTAAAATCATTTGGCATCAAACCACAAAAACACCAAAAACAAGAAAAGCAGATTACAAACCAAAAATCAGACCTTAAACAAAGTGAAATCAAATCAGCAATGAGTTTGGTTCATCACAAGTGGTGTTAGAGTATAAGCACAGTGGTAGCAGAGTGGATCACCGAAGCACGGTTCATCACAGTATAACAAAAAGAACACCACAAAAGATAAAAATTAAAAATAATACAATGTCAATTAGTCAAACTCTCATGTCTTGATATATTAAAATTAAAAATAATAATATCAAGTTCGACAATCAGCCATCATTTTTAGACATTAGTGCCATATAGGTCTTCAAAAATAGCATGTTGAGGGAGATTTCGTTGGTGTTATTGAATCAGCTTATGACCACTATCATAGGGCGGATGTTTATGTTGATTCGGATGTGTTCGTGTCCAATCATGTTGAGAATTATCTCATGAAGAAATTTTGACAAGTAACCAAGAAGACCTCTATGGTATGCTTGTGACTATTTATGATGATATTAGTTTAAGAGAGTTGGGAGATGACTCATTCAAAAAATCAACACTCCAAGAGGAGTACGAAGAGTACTTCACTATTGATCAAAGTATCAGTGAGGTGGAAGCAGATTTAGAAGACCAAATGGCCCTTGCTGATGAAAAGTTTAAAGAGGATCTCAAACACAAATTCGATTTTCCAATTCATGAAGCTGATTGTAAACAAAGGCTCGAAGAATTGGTAGGATCTGATCCTCTTCGTGATCTTGAACATTTTCAGTTGGTGGGTGGTGAAAGACAAGAGTCTTGGCGCAGCTATGAGGGCAGCGAAGACAAGAAACAAAATTCTGATTTTGAAATGCAGCCTATCAGCAGTTCATCATCCTTGCACATTAATGAGCGGAAAGGTCAATTCATGATATCCATTGAGGATGAGATGCATGCCGTATTCAGATTTGACCGCTCGCATAGTTTGATTGAAGAGAGACAGGAAGGAGTTAGGGATGGAGTCACTCTCTTTAATCTGAAATTCATCAAAGACTCCTTGGAAATTATGGAATCAAAATATCTTTGCTGGATTAAAGATCGGGATTATGCCTACGAATTTGAAATAACCCCCTTACAATTTTTTCAATTTTTAAGCCACAACAACTTCACTCGTTAGCATTAGCAAAACCAAACCAGCTGAGAAAGTAACCCTACACCAAGAATGTACACCAAGACCCCAATCATGGGCGAGGTGTGAGCATATGGTGTTGGGGATCGTTAGTTAATAAACTGAAATTGCAATGTTTTCCAATTCAACCACTTTTTCAGCAGGAGTAGTTTGACGGCTCAGCCGATCAACAAGATGAGAAATGCAAGTACTGAAAGTAAAGACGGCGAGGCCTGTCTCTTCCACCAAATGGTGGGAATGAAATGCTTATGCAAGAAAATAAATAAGGCGACGAGGCCTGCCCTCTTCCACTAATAGTGGGAATACAATAGTAATTTGCAGAAATGTAAAGGAGTCGAACAGTACTACCGAATCAGCGTTACAATATGGAATAAAATCTGCAAGAAGCCAAGTGTTATAGGCTTATAGCTATCCAAGTTGCTGCAAATGATATTATTTCTTTCTCCAAACTTCACACAACTCCTAAACATGAAAAAACCAACCTAAAACCAAAACTTCTACAATCTAATATGAAAAACCAGCAAGCAAAGAACTCAAACCAGCAAGCATGAATCACACCAAAATGCTCATAACTCATCCAATACTCCTCCGATTGACATGAAACTGAGTGCATATGAAGCCTAGGAAGTTGGCGCCCAAGTCTAGAACATTAAACAGTAGCAAATACCCTCCATTATTTTATGCACTCATCAAAAGGGGGTGACCAACTAGATAAATTCAAGGACTTCACTAAAAATTACCAAAACTTGTGAAAAGGAGTGCCTAGCATAGAGAAAGAGATTGGAACAATACCCAAAACCACAAAAAATTGAGTAAGGAGCTGCGAGCAAAAATGTGCTACAGCAAGCACCAAACCAGCAAACCAACAAACTAAAAACTGAGAAAACCCTTCACAAACTTTAGAAAATATTAAAGTAAACATCTCCAATTCGCTCAATCTATTCTTCAGTGTAAATAACAGTCTTCATCTTAACTAGTTGCTATCTTTCAAACAAGAAACTAAGCTTTGCTAGGAGGTATGCATTCCTCGAAGTGAGTGAGTTACCATTCCGGCAGCACTTCGTTATAAAAATTCATTGGATGATTGCAAATGAAGGCTGAGGCTCATATTTATAACTTTTCTCCTCAATTCAAATCCAATTTTCCGTCCAATTAGGGCATCCAAGGTGAAATCCACATTTGCCCTCAATAATTTGTAATTTGCATTTAATTTAAACATTTCTCCAAGTCCCTCTTCATGAAGGTAACTTTATCAGAATGGCAATAATCATCAAGTTAGGCATCCCAAGTCATATAGTGAAATACTTTAATAAAATATCACTTATTTCTCCCTTAACGCGTCCATCAAGCCTTATTAAAATTTCACTTAATAAAATATTCTACCTCCCAAAAGAAGCGCCTAACACAAGCTCTAACTTGCCAAAAATAACTCCAGAAGTGCTGAAGACCATGTTAATTTTAGGACTAGAATTGAATTAAGCAGAAATAAAACAAATCTAAACAATAGAACACAACATATACCCTGGGAAAACCCTCCTTCTTGAGGGAGAAAAACCCAACAACAATATATCACTTATATATTGAATAAAAGAGCAGCAATATGCTTTACAATTTGGCCAACCTCTAGGCCGAACTGAAGAAATGATTATAGCACCTCTCTAGATGCAAGTATATAAGCAATAATGAAATTTTGATCTTCTTGAAGTAACTATCGATCTATTGTAAGATCACAAACTACTGGAAGTAATGCGAACTTGTCTTGATAATGATAACGATGATTTAAGAATGAGCATCAACTTCTTTATATACAAGGTGATATCGCTTCTATCAAACAAGACATCTTTACATAAGAAGGCAGCCTCTTCCACAAAAGAGACGCCTTTACAAAATGTGATGACCTTTCAATAAGTCGGCCATGAAGAAATTAATTATTATTTTGAAGTGAGGTGTCACTTCTCTAAAGTTGGCCTCATTGAACTATTTAAATATTTAAATAATTCTGTCCTTTACTTTTAATATTATTTTTATATTTGAATTTGAAGGAGAAAGAAATCTCTCGCCGCTACAATAACATCAACACTCTGTCTTAGCTAGGGAGATATCTTTCCAGATATCCATGTCATGGAGTCTCTCAACATGACACCTACAATGGCTACTCCCATTTGTGGAAAAGAGTTCATCATGAAGTCACTCAACATGATATCGTCATGGAGTCACTCAACATGACATCCACCATGGCTACTCCCATGTGTGGAAAGGAACATGTGCACAAGTGCCCATCACGGAGTCACTCAACGTGATGTCATAGAGTCTCTCAACATGACATCCATCATGGCTACTCCCATGTGTGGAAAAACACAAGTACAAATGATTCATCACGAAGTCTCTCAACATGACATCCACCATGGCTACTCCCATGGGTGGAAAGAACCACATCTCCGTCTCAGAGATGAACAAGGGCTTTCACCTCATATTTCTCCGTCTCAGAGAAATATTTATTATAGTAAATAACAAAGATCACTGATGCTGAGTCTCCTTCTCAGCAAGGGCAACATTCTCCACAACTCCAAGCTTGTCTCGGAAATGTACAAACTTCACTCTGGAGAGAGGCTTGGTGAGAATATCAGTCGTTTGATCATTAGTGCAGATATACTTGAGTTGAATAGCTTTCCTCAGCACCATATCTCTGATGTAATGATATTTCATCTCCACATGTTTTGTCCTGTCATGAAACATTGGATTGACAAATAGCTTCACACAACTTTGATTGTCACAATGAATCACAATTGGCTCCAATGTTTGCCCAAACAAACCTGCAAGGAGCTTTCGAAGCCACACTGCTTCTCGAGCTACTACACATGCTGCAATATATTCAGCCTTTGCAGTGCTTAGTGCTATAGAAGTCTGCTTCCTGCTACACCAAGAAATCATGGCAGACCCCAAACTGAAGCAACATCCAAAGGTGCTCTTCCTATTAGCTACACTCCCGGCCCAATCAGAATCAAAATAGCCTTGTAACTTTAGATCTTCATTGGAAGTATATCTCAAGCCATATCCTATTGTGCCACGCAAGTATCTCAAGATATGCTTTGCTGCAACTAGATGAATTTTCCTTGGTTCACACATGAATTGACTGAGAGCACTCATTGCATAGCAAATGTCTGGTCTAGTATTGACTAGATACATCAACGATCCAATCAACTGCCTGTACATGGTGGGATCTACCGGATCTGAACTAGCTGCAGAATCACTCAACTTCTTCAAATTTATTTCCATTGGTGTAGCCATAGACTTGCAATCCATCATCCCAAATCTCTTCAAGATGTCTATAGTGTATTTCCCTTGACTTAGAATAATCTTATTGGGTCTTTGCCACACTTCCAATCCTAGAAAGTAATGCATAAGACCTAGATCTTTCATCTCAAATTCGGAGGCTAACTTTCTTGCACTTGACAATGAGATATTTTGCTCCAGTAAGAAATAAATCAACATAGAGAACCAAGATTAAGGCCTCACCATCAACTACCTTGAAGTAAAGATTTGAATCTGCATCATTCTTGGAAAATCCCAAGCTCATTAGGTATTGATCAATCCTTTCATACCAAGCACGAGGTGCTTGCTTAAGGCCGTACAATGGCTTCTTCAATCTGCATACATGAGACTCCTTCCCGTTAATCACGAACCCATCTAGTTGCTCAATGTATACTTCTTCCTCAATCACACCATTAAGAAATGTTGTCTTTATGTCCATTTGATGTAGCTTCCATCCTTTAGCTGATGCTATAGCAATGATAGTCCTAATAGATGTATATCGAGCAATAGGAGCAAATGTCTCCTCATAATCTATTCCCTTCTTCTAAAAGAATCCTCTAGCCACAAATCTTTCTTTGTACTTCTCAATGCTCCCATCAGTTGCATGCTTGATCTTGAAAAGCCATTTGGAAGACACAACTGATTTCCCTTCAGGTCTTGGTACAACATCCCAAACATCATTCTTGATAATAGATTGATATTCTTCTGTCATAGCATCTCTCCATACCTGCTGATTTGATGGCTCCTCAAAATTGGAAGGCTCAGACTCAATAATGTGACTCATGAAAGCCACATAGCCTGGAAACTTCTGCGGTCTTTTTCTTTCTCTGAATGTGCCTCGAGGAGCTGCATACTTCTCCGCCTCTTGCATAGTTTGTCTAGCCCATAGAGATCTCTTTCGACCTATAGCAATGTCTCTCAGACCATCAGTAGGTTCCATGGGATCAACTGGATCACTAGCCTCTTCTGGTTCAATAGACTCCCTCTGAATCTCAAGATTATGATCAGGAGAAATGTCCATATCCCGAGGTGTCTCCTGTTCTTCACTATCTATCTCCATATAGGACCCTTTAGATCTTTTTAATGCAACCTCTTCTTCGAAAGAGACATCCCTGCTGATCTCAATCTGTCTCCATCGTGGAATGTAGATTCTGTAGGCCTTTGAAGACTCACTGTATCCCACAAAGATTCCTTTCTTGCCTGATGGTTCTAACTTAGATCTTTTATCCTTAGGCACATGAATATAAATAGGACAACCAAAAATTCTTAAATGACTAACTTTAGGTTTCACACCTGTGAAGGCCTCTTCAGGAGTCATGTTTTCCAATATTCGATGGGGACTTTGGATCTGAACATACACTGCAGTTCTAGAAGCTTTTGCCCAAAGGAAGGTTTGTAAGTCTTGATCATGAATCATAGCTTTGGCTGCCTCAACTATGGATCTATTTTTTCTTTCTGCAACTCCGTTTTGTTGAGGATTGTACGAAACACAGAACTCCCTCTTGATCCCTGCCTCAATGTAGAAATTACGGAAACCTCCAGAAGTGTATTCTCCTCCATTATTAGATCTTAGAACCTTTATCCTATTTCCAGACATATTTTCCACTTGAGCCTTGAATTCTTTGAATCTATCAAGCACTTCTTCAGACTCCTTAGACTTCAAAAAGTAAATCGAAGTCTTTCGAGAATAGTCATCAATGAAAATCACATAATACCAAAAACCACTCAAAGATGCCAGAGACATTGGACCACATAAATGAAAATGAACAAGATCTAGAATTCCTTTTGATCTACTTTCACTACTATGGAAAGGACCCTTAGTATTCTTACCTAGTGCACATCCTCTGCAAGTGCCATCGTGCTCCTAACTGAGCTTTGGTAGACCAATAACCATCTTCTCCATGGATGGAAGAGCTCTGAAGTGAAGGTGAGCAAGTCTCCTATGCCATAGCTCACTCGAACTGGTAGAATCATGCAACAATGCTTGAACTGGACTAATAGAAAGTTTGTATAGACTCTCTTGACGGACACCAATTACATGGGCTGTTTTGATGCTAGAGTTCTTCGGCCAAGCAAGAACATTTCCTTCAAAAAATGCAACTTGATACCCTTTGTCCTCCAATGCTGAAATTGATACAAGGTTTCTCTTGATTCCTACTATAAACAAGACATCACTCAAATGAAGAGGGATGCCAAAATCTAGATGAAGAGAGGTGGCTCCAACACCTTTCACTGAATAACAAGCATCATCTCCGATTATCACTTGCAAGTTGGTTTATGTTTCTACCAAGTCTGAAAGATGCTCTCTATATCCTGTAATGTGTCGTGAAGCACCACTATCAATCAACCATGTGCTACTATCGGTTGGAACATTGCTTGATAGAGCGGAGATGAATAGAAATCCTCCTGACTTGTCTCTAGATTCCTTTTGAGGCGAGAGATCATCAACATCCGCAGTAGAAGCATGTTGCTTAGGTCATGTTATACAATCTCGAGCGTAGTGACCATACCTGTCACATCTGAAACATTGAATGTGAGAGAGGTCCTTTTTCTTAGGCTCAGGGGAAGAATTTGATTTCCTGTCTCTATTCCTCTTGAAATTGCCTTTTCTCCCTTCTCTTCCTTTCCTTTTGGAAGTTTGAGTAGCAAGAACATGATTGTCTTCATTATGAGAGCTTCGACCATTCCCTCTTGCTGCCAACCTAGATTCTTCTTGAATGCAATCAGCTCTAAGGCAATCAAACTTGGGTAATTTATATCTTCCACTAATACCTTGGATAAAGGGCCCCCAAGATTGAGGAAGACCATTTAGTGCCAACATGACTAGGTCTCTATCTTCAACTATATCTCCAATGGCATATAGCTAATCTTTCAACTCAGTGATCTTCATGAAGAAAGAGATGCTTGAATCTCCTTTAGCCATCTTTATATGATGGAGTTGTTGTTTTAAGGCAAGAGTTCTATTGGTGTTGTTGATCTCATATAAGCCTTGAAGAGTCTCGAACATGACTTTGGTTGTCTTCATCTTGGATATAATTGGCACAAGATGATCCCTCACGGAATCAATCAAGATCTTCCTAGCCTTAGTGCCATTCTTCTTCCATTGATTTTTCTCAGCCTCATCGGATGGCTCGGGCACATCACTCTACACGAAATCGAGAAGATCATTCTCTTCCAATGCAATAAGAACTCTGAATTTCCAATAGGTGAAGTTCGATGCACCATCAAGCCTATCTTCAACCTTGAGTCCGTTCACCATTTTCGAAGCTTAAATAGACTCCCTTAGATGAGAAGAAGAGAAGAAGATTTTGTTGCTTAAACAAATCTGATATTGATCTTGCTTAAACTCGCTCTAATACCATGTTAATTTTAGGACCAGAATTGAATTAAGTAGAAATAAAACAAATCTAAACAATAGAACACAACATATACCCTGGGAAAACCCTCCTTGAGGGAGAAAAACCCAACAACAATATATCACATATATTGAATAAAAGAGCAGCAATATGCTTTATAATTTGGCCAACCTCTTAGCCGAACTGAAGAAATGATTATAGCACCTCTCTAGATGCAAGGATATAAGCAATAATGAAATTTCGATCTTCTTGAAGCAACTATCGATCTGCTGTAGGATCACAAATTGCTGGAAGTAATGCGAACTTGTCTTGATAATGATAATGATGATTTAAGAATGAGCATTGACTTCTTTATATACAAGGTGATATCGCTTCTATCAAACAAGACGTCTTTACATAAGAAGTCAGCCTCTTCCACAAAAGAGACGCCCTTACAAAATTTGATGACCTTTCAATAAGTCGGCCATGAAGAAATTAATTATTATTTTGAAGTGAGGTGTCACTTCTCTAAAGTCAGCCTCATTGAATTATTTAAATATTTAAATAAGTCCTTCCTTTACTTTTAATATTATTTTTATATTTGAATTTGAAGGAGAAAGAAATCTCCCGCCGCTACAATAACATCAACAGACCAAACTGCTCAAATTGACCTGCCTGAAATAGCTCCTAAATTGGCTTGCTGAAACCCTGCTAAAAATAGCACTTGCTAAAAATAGCATACTGCTAAAATAGTGTGTCCAAATGCATTTTAATCACATTTTAAGCAGTCGTTAGAACTTACTAAAAATAGTAAGTCTTGAAAAGTCCTTTGTTTCAATTGCATGTCACACCACTGCAAAGCTCTCTGAAAACCTAGAAGGAATCCAAAACCTAAACTGCAAAACTCCAACATGCAAGCCTCCAAAACTGCCAAAACATCCTCCTAGAAAATAGGAAACCCTAATTACTACTCTTGACTAGCCTACGGGCCTCCAGAATAGGCTAATGGCCGACTGCACTGATTAGTGCTGAGAAGAGGATATTACAAAATTTGTAAACAAGGCAATTGGTGTATTCCAAGGAAGTGAGAGAAAGGTTGATAAGCTAACTCTTGAGCTTGAATCAATGAAGTGCATGTGAGAGAATGCTCAGTTGGGTGTAATGGAGGTAGAAGACCAGCTAGCTAATTTCAAACATCTAGAAGAGTATGAGGACAAGTTACACTCTATGACTGATAATCCTCCAAGCTTGCCTATAAGTGAATGCATAAGAGGTTTAGAGGAATCAGTCTCCATATGGGAAGTGTTGATTCATGATGACTTCCCCATCTTTGACACCAAGGTGTTGTCAGAACATGTTTTGGTAGCTGTTGAAGGTTCATTTACAACAGCAAGGAGTGAAGTTTGGGAGAAAGAAGAACCAAAACATGTTGTTTACATTCATAACAGTTTATCCTAATGCTCACACTAACCTATTTTGGGAGATGGATTTGAAAACAATGTTTGTTTCAGGCTCCCTTGTTTTTGTAACTTTCGTGGATAGACTTCAGTGGTTCACTAAAGAAGTCAATAATTTCTTGAGTGTGCATTTGGAATTGATTGGCACTCGAGAATGTGTTGTGAATTTCTTCAAGGGTGTGGTGGATCATTCTTGGTTAGGTATCCTTGTTTGGCATCCTCAATGTGGAATGAAAATTCTTTTGGGGTATGGTAGGAAGGTTCCTTGGAGGGATAAGGATCAAAATTTTAGAACTAATGGTGTTGTTTCCTTCCTTACCAGCCACTTGATGGTTCCATTTGTTTATCAACAAATGGATTGGAGAGAAAATATGAGCAAAAAATGGTTATTTGCTGTGATGAAATCTTCAAAGAGGATGTTTTCAGCTGTGGATATGAGCAGATGTGATATTTTAGATGTTGATTTTCAGTTTTGCAGCAGCTGTTCATCTCCTGTGATGCTGATTTTCCTTAAATCAGATCTCAAGTTGACTATTTTAGTCTCGTTTGGCAGCTGGTGCATTCATTTTCAGACTTTCCAATCTCTTGTTAGGAATGATTTATAGCCTCAAATGTGAGAAATGGTGGTTTGGACAGATCAGAATCAATTTTTGGATAGAGTTCGAGCTCTTTCCAGTGGTTATGTGCACACATTTGTCATTTTGAGATTTTTGGAGAGAGATTTGTGGAAGTTTTCAAGTGTCTTCTTGAAGATGTCCATATTCTTCTGAGAGGGCATTACACATCCTTGAAAAGTTTTCAGGATGAGGCTGCTATGACTTTGCAAAGATCTGCTTTTTCCTTTGCAAATAGCCATGGTGGAGTCACTTTTGTTGTTGTGACTCTCTTTAATGCGTTGAGGAGTTTTGCTGATGAAAATAATTTTGAGTTACTTAGATCATTTTTTCGTGTGCTCCGAATGATGTTAATCATTGGCGTTGATGATATTAACTCCTCAAAGACTTTGGGGTGTGAGATGCTGCAATGTTTTGAATTCAATTCCTCTTGGTCTTTCAGTTCAAGCCATATATTCCGTAATCTTTCGGGGTTACAAAGGAGGAAAGTGCAGTTTTGGTATGATGGCTATGATTGTGTGATCAGTGTGGTGCAACATCAGCATGGTGGGTTTTTCAGAGATGGACTTGGGACCCTGGGATCTGTTGTGACCTTTTCACACATCGCCCCATTGCAAATGGGGACCCTTTGCTTTTGCTTTTTGGCTTTTTGCCTTGGCGTCGCAACTGCTAACCACCAGTCTTTTTACAATGAGCAGTTAAAGTTTTGAAGGGTCACCCGAGTCAAGTAAAGAATTTGAGCCTGAATCATTGTCCAAACATCATCATTGTGTTTAGGAGGCCCGAGGGATGAAGATCGATTGTCGTTTCAGTCAATTCTGACATCTCCTACTTTTTGGGGATTGCCCCTCCGGACCCCCCTATTTTTTAGGGACTTTATTTTTGGCATTTTTGGCCCATTTTGAGATCCCTATTTTTTAGGGGCTATTTGG